>JAMPIV010000985.1:220000-450000 GCA_024509875.1 Oreohelix idahoensis
ATAGATAGAAACAGGAGGGCAGGCAGACGGATGGAGAGACAGACAGATAGACAGACGTATATACTTACAGACAGACAGACTGACAGATGGATGGATCTATGGATGGATGGATGAATAGATGAACAAACGTTCTGAAGCGTTTTTTTAGCACCATGTAATTATTATTTAGTTTCTACATTGTACTGTGAACTTTTCCTCCATAAATGCTATACGAACTACTAATTTACGGAGATATATTTTAATGTGAATTTATATGTGTGAGTGTGTGTGTGTGTGTGTGTGTGTGTGTGTGCGTGCGCGCGCGCGCGCGAGCTCGCCTTTATGACTTGCTGTACACAAACGATAAACCGCTCGTAGACGTTTCTGACAGTTACAATCTTTATTTTTCCAGGAACACAGCTTTCCGACCAAATGTCTCCAGCATGTACTTAACAGGCAATCTTTTTTTTTTCTTCAGCCTCGTTTGTTCACATCAGTAACGATTTCTAATCTTTAACTGGCTTCGTATCTTTGCTGACTTTTTATCATTTCAGCCACTTTCCCCTCCAGTAGCTTTCATGATTCCTCCATTGAAGATTGGTGACGGTTTCCGGATCGCAGTATCCGATTCTACACCGTAGTGTATCTGTAATGAATCAGGTACCTTTGGGGTATATTATGAACAACTACGTCCGGTTCATTTATTGACCTTGTTCAGCTATTTCTAGAATTCTCCACCGTCTGCGTTGTGCCTTCAGTCTTTACACACCCCGCCCCCACCCTATATTGCCTTTTAGGGGTTTTTAAGGGCAGGACCACAACTTGCAAAACACACACCCACACACACACACACACACACACACACACACACGCACACACACACACACACACACATATATATATATATAATAAAAACTGGTATTGAGCCGGTGTTACAATTGAAAGATTCACTCAAAACTCGGGTTTTCGTCAACCAAATTCTCAAACACTGACAAAGATAAGAAATACAGAGGGCTTAAGAGAACACAAGTAAATGGTGTTTGCAAGTACAAGGGGGAAAAGATGAAAACAGAAAATGAGCAAGGTGCTGGTTCGATTCCTGGTAAGCCTATCACTTCTGTTGTTTTTCTGTTGTCTAGTCCTCTACTTCTTTATCTCTCACTGAGTGCCTGATAACATACCTTTGTGTGTTGTTTGTTTATTTATTAGCAGTGGTTTTCTCTTCTCTCTGTCTGTGTGTGTGTGTGTGTGTGTATGTGTGTGTGTGTGTGTGTGTGTGTGTGTGTGTGTGTGTGTGTGTGTGTGTGTGTGTGTATTTCTCATCTTTGCCTCCAGATTGCTACTTTGCCTGAAGGAGGGTAAACTCGAACGTCCAGTGTTTTGGCTGTATCGTTCAATTATATAACTGACTCAGTACAAATTTTTATTAATTTGTTTCTACATTCTCAATTTTTTTTTTTTCAAATAAAAACTTATAAAATGCTTTGTATTTTCTCTTAGATTAACGCTATGAACACACAAATATATTTTTGGGGATTCGGTTAAGGTTTTTTTTGTAAATTTTATAAATAATAGAGTATTTACTTATTCCAACCCACAAACCATATGACGCCCCATGACATGGAACATTGTTCTCTGCCCTGCCACTTAGTAGGCCTGTTTGTTTATAGTTAAATTACCTCCTGTCTGATTAACACGAAACAAAACCAGTTTATTTGTGGAATATAAACTTAACCAAATCAAAATAATCTCTAGTCAGTTTACTTTTTTTCTAGTAAACATATCTCTACAGGGTTTTTTTTAAAACATGATCTGTGAAAACAAAAATTGACAACCATTTTGGTCTTTGGTTAAAACCTAAAAACTACCAGTGATAGAAATAAGATGTAATGGCGTCATCAGTGCCCATGGTAAACTTCCGGTGTTATGTATTGTGGTTCGCACTAATGACCTGTCATCGAAACATTAATTTATTGGTGATGCGTAGATGACAGGGAGGATAGTGTGATTCACTTGCATAGCTAGGCGGGGTTGTCGCACGAAGGTCAAGGGTTCAAATCCTGGGTAAGCCACTCATGTCTGTTGTTTTTTCTGTTGTCTAGTGTTCTACTTCTTTATTTCCTACGAGTGTCTGATAACATACCTTTATATTTTTCTGATATTAATTAACTACAATTTAAGAGGCCCCGGGCAGAAATTAAGTGGGAACTTTCTATTATAATTGGGTACAACGACTATAATCAATATTATAGTCACCTGTAAAAAGATATTTAGGCATATACTGCTTATTTAATAACTACTATTAGTATATATGTGTGTGTGTGCGCGCGCGCGCGTGCGCGTACATGCACGAAAGGGACGAGAAAGACACGGACAGACCTAGAACTGATAGCACGAGACAGGAAGCCTGGCCATTAATTTTGTTGCAGGTTTATGCCCTTTGGGAAACTAAAGAGTGATGACAGAGTAAAAAACAAATATTATAAATTAGTTTTGTAACTTAATGTAGGATGAGCGTCCAATTGACAGAATGGTTAGAGCGCTGGTCTCTGGCAGCAAAGGTGGCGGATTCGATTTAGGGTATCGACACGCTTCAGTCTACCCAGCTGTAAATGAGCACCTGACTTCGCTCTTGAGTCAGGGAAGGAAAAGGCAGCAAGGAAGGGAACAGGTCACCCCCACCTCTAGATGCTAGACCTAGTATAGAGAAATCTCTAACACTTCACTCCCCATACGGCAGTATTTGCTATGGGACTACCTTTACCATTTTTAACTTAATATGAAGCCTCAAATAATTTGTGACGTCATCTGCTTGAATTAATAAACGAACCTTCTCATTGGCCAGAACGTACTCACTGCGTCACGAGCAAGCGAGACAAGAGAAAACAGCTCGTAACGATACAGCGTTACCAGCACAAGTGTTTTCTAACACATTATGTGTAAATAAACATAGGCCTATATCTCGATTTAAAGGGGAAAAAACACTGTTTTCGTCAGTAAAAGGTTTAATTATTAGCGAGTTTTAATAGATAGTAGCTTTTTTTTTAAAATAATAAACACGAACAGATACAAATCTGATTTAAAAAAAAAAAAAAAAGTTCTGCCTCATTTTGGCGAGGCGCGTCCCGTTCAACCTAGTCGGTTATATTAGGGCGCATGTCCAAATATAAAAGACCCTGAGGTGTGAGATTACCTATGAACAAATCTGATAAGAATCTCCTGTTGTAGAACCACTGACTAGGACAGATGACGTCACGAATCTTTATTAACGATTTTAAAGGAATCATAATTCGCTTAATATTGATATTAATTACTTTCACTATTATATATCCTGATTCAACTACAAAGTGAACCAGGAAACACATTCAAATGTAATCACAATTTATATATACAGAATTTATAAATATGAACATTGTAGTGACATATTTTATTAATATTATCCTATGTGTGTCAGTGTGTAGTAGTACTATGAGGTAATACTGGTTTTGTTTTTCAAGCTATGTTGTTATTTGTCATCATGACTTCAAGTGTTTGTTTTTCTGAGAAATAGTATGGGGAAAAAGTTCACAGTTCCTGTCAATTTAAACAAGGTATTGTCCCCTTTTTTTTTCTAAAATGTCAATTTTTGAGGGGACACATAATGTTGAGCTCCACTGGCCACAGAGGCTTAACTTTCGTGATGGCGGCAGGAAAAGACTCCTCTGCTCGATTGCTCCCCTGTGTTCTGGAGACACCTCACTAGTCGCTATCTGGACCCAGGAGTATGCTGTCAGCCTCCAGATTCAGCAAAGCTCAGACCAGGTGCTGCTCAATAACTTTAGGACCACAGTCCCTGAAACAAGAAGGTTGTACCTCCTACTTCATAACTAATTTTTAATCTATTTCCCGACTGAACACAATACATCACAAACACTGAGTTCAGAGCGGTAGGCCAACTGTCAGCTTCATCTGAAATAATTTACACCAGTATACTCCTCCCTAATGGTTACCACGCCTCTGCAATTCCAGCATTATTTCTTTCTAGTCAATAAGATAGGTGTCAGTGTACTGTTTGGCAATTCCATGTAGTTTTACTTTCCTCCGACACCTTCTGTTCAGGTTGGAGCACTATATAGGCTTTGCCTCCTGTTCGCTACTGAACCACACACATATACAGACATAAATTATCAATTTACATTCACTTTTCATTAAAAGATATCAAATATTTCAAGCTTACCACAATTCATGGAAATAATACAGAATTACGTTGACTGGCAATGAATAGGCACAAAATCCGATCTGCCGATGTCCCAGGCTTTTATTTAGAAAAATATGCACTGGCGCTCAACGCACTGGTTCTTTAGTAAGTTTATTTGAAAATGTGGTGCTGAACTAACGCTTCAAATTGCCTATATTGGCGGGTCTAACCAATCGAGCCATGTTTACACCAGCGTTTGAAAAAAAGTACTCCTACTCACGTTTCCCTAACAACAAAGAATCAATATTTATAGCCCGACTAATCGTGTTTAGCCTTACATTTACTTTCCGCCAATCAAATAGGAGGTAACATGGGGACCTATTTCCCGTACAATGGTGGTGTCAAAATCTGCCACTGAGCGATTCTGATTTTGGTGTTGTCTGACATCCCTCACTATTTCTTTTGGCTATAATTTGTTAATTCCTAGACTATTTGCGTAACGTTTAACATATTCTTTGTCAGCAAGTCCTAAGGAACCCAAATATATAAATTTAATGGGGCTAAGGGGCTGCGTTCAAAATATGTATTTTCTTCTACCTCCCGTTCACTTCGATCGATGTGGTGTCTGGGTACTGTAATGTTTTCAAACGTAAACCAGTATAATGTCATGTTTCCTAATAAGCGTTTTGTAAGTTTTTAAAACCTAACTCTCGTATGGGTAGTGTTTTTTATCACTGTCGATTTGAAAAAAGCTAGTGCTTGTGGCCTTACACGCGTGATGGTAGTAATTGTATAGCGAGACGCGTGTTTAGTGTGGCCTGCGTTCCGGCTTTCAGCCCTCCCTTCTCTCTATCCTAATTCCATCTGTCTTTCGTTTATGGTAACTTAGTGTATAAAATGACATGAATGGAATATTAAATATAGGTCAGCTTGCGTATCTCAAGGTTTTTCTTAGAAAGGCAGTACACGTTTTATTGAAGAAAGCGTGTAGTGATGCAGTAGGCTTTTACTATCAACGTGAAACGTTATAATTTGCAGACGAATTAGAAAACAAGGGGGATTTCGAGTACAGTCATTGTGACAGCACTGTTCTTTACCATTCTTCTTTCCTTTTATTGCAGTTATTTGTTAGGCTTTACATTTACTTTTTAATTTATATATGTGGATTAGAATTTCACACGACATTCCTCGTTCGTTTTGAAAAAGGATGTTGGTTGCGTTGTGTCGCCGTTTACAGTGAAGCTGTAATATTTGCGCCTTTCGGCCCGACACATCCTACTTCCGCACGACATTTTTTGGGACCGGGTTTGCCTTCCCTTTTTGATCCCTACTCTCTCGGCCAGACTGCAGTGATGCAGCCTGTTTCCAGGACTACCACTTGGAGGTGGAGTAGGGTCTTGGTCAGCTCTGGTTCGCTGACCCTGACG
Source organism: Oreohelix idahoensis (assembly GCA_024509875.1). Classification (NCBI taxonomy): domain Eukaryota; kingdom Metazoa; phylum Mollusca; class Gastropoda; order Stylommatophora; family Oreohelicidae; genus Oreohelix; species Oreohelix idahoensis. The sequence goes on from JAMPIV010000985.1 coordinate 225,584, forward strand.
CAAGCAGTCTAGCTATGAGTCGCTGACTGCATTTATCTCTCTTGCTGCGTCTTCGGTCCCATGTCTAAGTTGCAATAATTAATAACTTAGATACATTGCCAAATTGTTTATATTTCTCACTTTTATTATATATTAAAACGATTCTACATCTGTGTTTTGTAAAACCGTTAACTTTAAACTTACCAGAGAATAAGTACCTACATTAAATTACCATCATTTTACCTTTGATTCAGCAAACGCTTTGATAATGCCCTACAAGTTTTTTCTTAGACTTTGAGCTTCCTCATGTTCAATTGATAGGACGTTTAAACCGCTCAAACGTGCTCTTGGTGATCAGATTACCCTCTGTTATATCGCTCTACAAAATTTCCTATTACAGAAATGCGTGGCCAGGGATTGATGCGCATGGGTCAGATTACAGCGAGACCATAAAATTCCCATTGTTTATCTCGGGCTCTTTTTTCCACACGTTACAATTTCTGCATACGTCTCTCTGTTTTCTACATTTTGCACACGACTTTCTGTTATTTCGACTTTTTTCACATGTGTGATCTTTTCCAACTTAACAATTGGATTTTTTTTAAAAACCCAGATCACACAAACATTCATTTCCCACTTTCCGCGCATAAAACCCATTCATTATTATTATCTGGGACTGACCTACGTTTGCCTTCTCAGAGCAGTGACTGCCAACTGAACTTTGAATGATACTGCGTTTTGTGTAAAAACGTCTTATTTGCTTTTGAGGTCTGTCATTCTTATATGTAGCATATTATAGCACGTATAAATGCTTAGCGTGGAAGTAGTAGGGATAATGCTAGCGTGGAAGGCCATGCGGTCACAGTATTATCTACTCTCATTGTAATCAGTTTCGTCTCGAACAACGTCCGATCAACCTCATGTAGCGCCTTAAACCAGACGGTCTGAGCACCCAGCATTGTTTGATCTGAGGCGACCGTCTCCATGTATATCTCGATTTCTATTACCATTTCTTACCATCCTCTCTTCTCACCAGCACCCTTCCAAAAGATGTATTAATGTGTATCTTTATTTAATTGTTTTATGATATTTTAAAAAACGACTTTATTTTATTTCATATTTTTTTATTTTCCCACTTAGTTTTTGGTTCTTTTCTCCGTACTCTTTTCTGTTTTGCGTATACACCACAATGATTCTGGCCAAATTAATGCACAGGTTGTCTCTTTTTTTTATTTTATATTCTTGTTTATGTTTTTCACTTAGCTGTTGGTTTCTTTCCATTCTGTTTTCTTTCTGACGAAGACCCTGTGGCCATAACGTAAGCAATTATCTTTGTCCTAGTAAAACGTATTACCTTTTTTTTTCAGTCCCACCTCTCGTTGTTGGTATAATTTTTTTTTTGGTGGAGTTGTAGTCGGCAAGGACCAGTTTTAGCTTTTGTCAAGTTCAAAATATTTTTCGCTATGGGGGAATTCTATCGACCTAAAAGTCTCCATTTTTCCTTGACCCTGCAGAGCCATCTCGAAATAAGGTCCCCTCAGTCAGTTCCAGATCTTTCCATGAATTTTTTAACTTATATATGTCTCCAGTTCTTTTCTCCATGTATTTTTCAGTGTCCTCAATTTCTTTTACCTTGTGAATTTCAGAATGAAGACCACCTTGTTATGCTAATAGCTAACATACTTCTTTAATTTCCACTATCTACCGCCAACATCTTTTCCTCAAACATTACTCCACTGTTCTCTCTGAAGACGGCGAGTATCTGCCTGAATGGCGAGAGGACACCTGGCAGCGTACAGGGAAAACATGATACTCACGTAAAATCAGTCTCAGGTTAAACATACTAATCGGAGATTTCGCCTTGAGTAATAGCGGGCGTACGTTGAAAAATAACAAAAAAACTCCACTGTTGTTTCATGCATTACCCATAAGTTCCCCGGGAATTATAGACCTCCAAAAAACGCATGTCAGTGTGGCAGAGATATTATGATTAACAGATTTTATATACATTTTCTTTAGTCTACACTTGTCTTTTACCTTTCTTTCGCTCTTTTACCTTTCTTTCGCATACGCTAGATTGTTAGCAATTCAAACCTTTGTCATTTCCTTTCTAATTTAGCAACGCATTTTATTGCGGTTAGCTAAGTTCTTTGATGAGAGATCGAATCGTGTTAATTCGTTCTCGACAGGGATAATAAGGAAGACCATTGTCTATCACTTTTCCCTGATCTGTTCGCTTATAAGTTAATTATTCACGGTGAAAGATTTGAGATCAAAGACGAGCTCGCTTATATTGCGTTTATGACCATAGTCTGCAGGCAGAACAGTGTGAATTCTCGAGCGAAGAAAATCTCGCATGGTCTGGTAAACCATGTTACGCAAGTTTTAAGAAAGACTGTTCGCTCGATTTGCCTGAGTCTATTTCGGTTTCAGTGTGAAGAATTCGTTTGATTCGCAGAAGGAGCAGGAAATATGTAAATCTGGACGCAGGTGTTAAATGTATTAAGTCTGGGCTAATTTCTTTCTGTCCTATATTTAAACCCCAGCAGTTTAGACTTCATTCATTCAGACTCCGCAGTTTCTCTAGACATATCTAGCTTCGTTTCTAGATTACTTTATTAAGTATAATCTCAGTTTGTGTTGGAGAATAGTCTTAAGTAGTTCTGTGTGAGGTAAATATATATTGTATAGTATTGTCGAGTGTTTATTGCTAGTTCGAATTATATCTTCACTAGATTTTTGTGCAGAGGGTTTTGCCAGTTAGGCCAGTCATTCTAATTCTCTAAGTTACTGTGCTACTGTGGATAGCAGAATAAATTATAATTTCTAGCTAAAAACTCATTCAGCTATAAATAAATTTAATTAAATTGCTAGTAACCAGTCAGATAATATATTTAACTAACTAAGTAAATGCACTGATTCATCATTTGAGTATTGACGGAATATGTACGTATTTCTAATTCATGATGATTGATTTTTTAAAATGACGAGTTTATTTCACGGGAGTTTTAAACGATGAGACAAGCTCTAAGCTTATAGTTTCTGATTTAAGTTAAATAACCGAAGTGAATATTATATTTTACGCGAGGGTAGGATAGGAGGTGTGTATAATATTATGATTAAGTTTCTGTATGTTTCTTTTTCTTTTATACAGTATATGGGTCAGGCCCAAAATCTACCAGCGGTTTCAATTTATATGAGAATAACCTAGAAGAAAACATTTTGTACTTAAATACGTGGGTGTCCAAGTTACAACCTGTCTGGCATTGTGTTTGCATCCAGAAAGAGACATAGTACCCATCTCACGATATTTAAGACTAAATGCAGTAACTGGGCCTATCGAGCCAGATTCTATTTCTTCCCTAAATCTCATGTATATTCAGCCCCTGTGGCGAGAAAAATTACAAACAGTAACATTTCCGACGTTTGAACAATTGTGGTGTGACCAATAATTTTATATTGAGAGAAGTTACCAACCTGTCATTTCCTAAGTACTGGAAACCTCGAGATTCTGACATTGTGAGCCCATTTAAAATTTCTTACCTGAACTGATTCAAGTGACATAAACAGTAATCCTAAAATATAGTTGTAAAGTGAACGCTCCCCGGAACATTGGATGAAACCTGTATCTGCAGAGCTGGGGTTCTCTTTATCAAAAAGAACATGGATTCACGGTGTGTGTGTGTCCTAAAGTTTGCGCCTGAAGATGCAAGACATCAAGTTTGTAAGTAAGAAAGAATGTCAGTGGCCACTGGTGAATGAACAGAGAGCAAGCAGGACTGAGTGATTCCCGCATGGTATAATTTATGCACCCACTTTGTGTTTTCTTTATGCAAGTTTGTTTGCTAATGATGTTTTCCTCTTAGAATAGATTAATATATCAACTCTGTTCTTAACCGTAGAGGGAAATCCTAGACCATAGCGTATAAATCTGTGACTCTTTGGGGCTATAACTTTTCTTCTAACGGGATCGTGGGCTCAACAGAGGGGGAAAGGATTACACCTATGGGTCTATTCTTTTAGTAATTCATTAACTTATGTGTATTTATATGTGATTGATATTCAAATTTATGGTTGTGGTGAATTTTCTTATGATAAATAAAATTTACATAAACTTATTCAAGTGTGTCGGTCAGCTCGTCCCAAAATATCTATATTCCATTGTTATAGTTTTCACGTCTGTGCGTTTAACTGTCGTCACTTATGTGTGTGTGTGTATGTGAGTGGTATATATATATATATATATATTACTATATATATTCTAGTAGACTGTCTGACTAATCTAGATCTGTTGTAGAGATAGGCTGACCAAGAGAAGCTTCTCGAGTGTCAGGGACAGACTCTATTATTTTCCACCATCTCACTCGTGAAAATCTATTTCTTATATTATCTCCCACCGAGCTATCACGTGTTTTATTTTTATTCAGAAGGGACCAACCCAAGTCTTAATTCCCCTATAACAAATCTACGACAGTCAGGTTGACCTGTATTGTACAATCCACTCAAAGTATTTTAATGTCTTCTTTATTCTTTTATTTCTTTGTTTAGTTCTCTTTTCCAAATGTGTTTTTTTATTATCTCCCTCTACCTATCTTACCGTGGATATTCCAGAAAAAATATTACCTTGTAATGCTATTATATGGTTTCTGAGTGTTTGTTCCACCTATCGCCTGTGTCTTCTTCTTTAGTTCCACTGGCACCTGTCTGGTTCTTGTCATCAGTTCCACTGTGGTGACCTTGTCATCAGTTCCACATTAATGATCTTGTCATCAATTTCACATTAGTGATCTTGTCATGAGTTCAACATTAGTGATACTGTCATCAGTTCCACATTAGTGAACTTGTCATCAGTTCCACATTAGTGATCTTGTTATCAGTTCCACATTAGTGATCTTGTCATAAGTTCCCCATTAGTGAACTTGTCATCAGTTCCACATTAGTGATCTTGTCATCAGTTCCACATTAGTGATCTTGTCATCAGTTCCACATTATAAATCTTGTCATCAGTTCCACATTAGTGATCTTATCATCAGTTCCACATTAGTGATCTTGTCATCAGTTCCACATTAGTGATCTCGATATCAGTTCCACATTAGTGAACTTGTCAACAGTCTCACATTAGTGATTTTGTCATCAGTCCTACAATAGTGATCTTGTCATCAGTTCCACATTAGTGATCTTGTCATTAGTCCTACAATAGTGATTTTGTCATCAGTCCTACAATAGTGATCTTGTCATCAGTTCCACATTAGTGATCTTATCATCAGTCCTACAATAGTGAACTTGTCAACAGTCTCACATTAGTGATTTTGTCATCAGTCCTACAATAGTGATCTTGTCATCAGTTCCACATTAGTGATCTTGTCATCAATTCCACATTATTGATCTTGTCATCAGTTCCACATTAGTGATCTTGTCATCAGTTCCACATTAGTGATCTTGTCATCAGTTCCACAATAGTGATCTTGTCATCAATTCCAAATTAGTGATCTTATCATCAGTCCTACAATAGTGAACTTGTCAACAGTCTCACATTAGTGATTTTGTCATCAGTCCTACAATAGTGATCTTGTCATCAGTTCCACATTAGTGATCTTGTCATCAGTTCCACATTATTGATCTTGTCATCAGTTCCACATTAGTGATCTTGTCATCAGTCCTACAATAGTGATTTTGTCATCAGTTCCACATTATTGATCTTGTCATCAGTTCCACATTAGTGATCTTGTCATCAGTTCCACATTAGTGATCTTGTCATCAGTTCCACAATAGTGATCTTGTCATCAGTTCCACATTAGTGATCTTGTCATCAGTTCCACATTAGTGATCTCGTCATCAGTTCTACATTAGTGGTCTCGTCATCAGTTCCACAATAGTGATCTTGTCATCAGTTCCACATTAGTGATCTTGTCATCAGTTCCACATTAGTGATCTTGTCATCAGTTCCACATTAGTGATCTTGTCATCAGTTCCTCATTAGTGATCTTGTCATCAGTTCCACATTAGTGATCTTGTCATCAGTTCCACATTAGTGATCTTGTCATCAGTTCCGCATTAGTGATCTTGTCATCAGTTCCACATTAGTGATCTTGTCATCAGTTCCTCATTAGTGATCTTGTCATCAGTTCCACATTAGTGATCTTGTCATCAGTTCCACATTAGTGATCTTGTCATCAGTTCCACATTAGTGATCTTGTCATCAGTTCTACATTAGTCATCTTGTCATCAGTTCTACATTAGTCATCTTGTCATCAGTTCTACATTAGTCATCTTGTCATACTACATCAATTCGTCTGTTCTTTGCTGGCACTCATTTATGAAAGTCAGTAACTTCTTGATTGTTGTTTTTGTTGTTCTCCATGTTTCACAGCTATACAATAAGACTAACTTGACATTTAAGTAGAAGATTCTGATTTTTGTGTTGGACTTGTTTTCTTTTGATTTCCATAGACATTTCCCAATGCAAGGACAGGCGTTTACATCCTTACCGTGACATCACTTCCCCTCCAGCTTTGTGGATACTGCTGCCAAAGTTTATGTATGACCCTTCAGTATTCACTATCATCATGTTTGTGTGTGTTCCTTGTGAAGCATGGGGCTACTACCACAGCTGGTTCTATAAGAAGCCTGCATCAAGTAGTCACATGTTCTCACAGCAGTAGTTTCATTGACAATTTGTTTTACATGATCAAGCTAACAGCCTCATGCCCAACCTCATATTAATCGCCTTGTACGACATGCCAGAAGGTGTAGTAGTGTTATTCATTCTTTGTCTCTTCAGAGACTCCCGGGCACGACACGAGGCACTTACCTATTAGTGGCCATAACATAGCATACATTTTGTTATCTAATAACAAATACAGCGTTACATTAACTGTGTGGATTGGTTTAAGGACTATCTTCTTTGCACACGGACAACTCCATCAGTGCTCCGATCTCCCCCCTTAGATCACACAAGGAGGACCTCAGCGCAGTGCACGTACTCCGTAGCACTGGTGACAATTCCAATGTGTGTGTATAGGAATCACACATTATATAAATATTTTTGTGGTGGGTAGGCTTCTAATTTTTAAATGATGCCAAGACAGCGGCCTTATGGCCTACCTGTGACGCTGTATCTAAAACTTTGGCACGAGTCTGGAGCTCAGGCACCTCCCTAAGTTATTTTTTTGACTTTTGGCCCGCCCATTTCATATCTTGTTGGTTTCCTGTAAGTGTTAAGGGGGGTAACTGGCCTGTCATTTTAAATCAGGACAGATTCACTCCATTTCTTTAAAATTGGCAGGAGAAATAATTGACGCGTCCAGGACTCTCTGTCAAGATAGGCGGATTCTTTCTTAGAGTTCTTTGACTACGGGTTAAAACCCGGCACTCGGTTTCTGGAAGAAGAGCGGAAAACTTTCCCTGACCTTTGTCACCAGGGAAAGCCCTCGCCTTTCGTGTGTCCACGGGTAGACCCAGTTACGCCACACCTAGCGGTGTCTCTCTCTCTCTCTCTCTCTCTCGTTTAGCGCGTCCCTCGTGTTTTTTTATTCTAGGGAAAGTCTGGGACTCTCTCAGCGTAATAGCCGCCATCCTGTTACGCAAATTCTTCTTGTAGCGCGTCGCCAGGAAACTTCTCCGAGGAAAGTTACGATTTTGTTTTTTGCATTTTCTGTGCAGGTGCTAACCCGCGCTCGGACACCTGTGCCTTATTCTGCGTATATATTGGGTTATCTTCTATCTCTAAATGCTTTCAGTCCTTGGAACTACCGTCGTGAGGGTAGAAATTTCTGTGCAGTTTGCCAGCTAAAATTCAGTGTGGGAAATTCTTCACAAATCTCAGAAAGAATTCTTAAGTAACTTGGTAATTGTTATTTTTTAAATGGGTATTATTTAGTCAGATAAGTTCATTTATAGTGGGCTCTAACATTTTTAGGCTCGGCCATTACGAACAAACACTATGAAGCTGTAGAGTTTTTTTCTAAAGTAAATTGTGTTGGTATGCCACTTATGGGTTTTTCTTTTCTAAAACCAAATGGTTGTGTAACTTAAGATGCTTCATGAAAGCCTTCTAGAGAACTTTTCTTAAGCACGGAATGTACATATATCTGATGTGTTTCATTAAAAGAATAATTTTGCCCCTCTAAGTGCAACTGTGTAACTGAGCGTAACGAGGAAATTCTTTTTAACACAGAGGGTAACCATAAGCGATTGCGTTTGTTTCTGACCTACGTGGCAGATCTTTGTAAATCTTTTTAACAACAAGTAACTTTAGTTTATTTGATTGCTTGTTTACTATATGGATATTTGTAATTAACTTAGAGCTTACCAAGAGTAGCTTTATGTGTTGTCATATGAGTGAATATAAAAATGAGGATATTAAGCATCGCAGCGCGGGAAATAACCTGAGACGGGCAACGCGATTTGGTTTACACGCCTGCGCGTTAGTTATAACTGACCGACACTTGAATGGTCAGTTCCGCGCCAGGTAGAGATGGGGCAGGAATGTTTACATACCTAAAAACCCCACGCTCGCTGTGGGTAACCTGATTACGCCAGTCGCGAGTAGGTCTGCCAGACACCTACGAGCTTGATCGTCAATTTAACGGTCAGTGAGAAGTAGAGAGAGATAACCTGCGAGATATTGTTGGAATGGTTGTATATATCATTTATCCGTACTTGGTTACGTTATTGCTTTGTTTCCAATGTTGTTTTGATTTGATGTTGACTTGATGATCAGAGATCTTTGAATATAAATTCATTTCAGCAAGAACCGGTAAACTCCGACGGAGTTAAGGAAACTCTGAGCCATTGGCCGTAATTACTTTCGTAATATAGCAGCTGCCCTTTTACACTGGGGTATTCCCACCAACTAGTTGTTATTTTCCTGAAACCCTACTTCGGGGTCTTCGATTGATTTTCCTTGCTGGGAATACATTTTTAACGCCACCTCGCAAAGTAAGTGGAGTGCCCATGCTCCACTGGCGTCAACTGCAAAGAGTTACGTTGTCCGTATTATCAAGCGCCTTCACAAGAGTGGCGGCCTTAGGAACAGTGGATAATTACCTCCAACACATATTAAAACTGAGCGCCTTCATCGCCACACTTGAGATCATGGATTTACATTTTGAAGGACTTAGCATTTGTCCCAAAAATTCGTTTCAGTGGGGGAGTTATAGTGGGGTTGGTTCCAAGGATTTGCAGCAGCTCGGGGAAATGATAGGGTGAAAATCTTTCCAGTCTGCGACCCGCCAACAAGCTGTAATTTCAAGCGGAATATACAACAAGTGCGCCATTGAACATGGACTTTTGGGGGGAAGTGCACTCAGAAAAAAAGTGCTTGGGAGGGGGAGAGCTTATAATAACTGTGGGACAGGGACATTACAATGAATGTTTTAGCTGTGTTGCTGACAAGAAGAAGTCAGCGGGAATACTGGACGTGTGTGTAGGGACTTCCCTGCAGAGGATTAGAATAACATCTGCCCACTATTAGTGGGAGTTGGAAATCTATGTTGATTTATCTGTTGATTCCTATTATTACTAGCCTTGGTTGTCTCTGAAATTGATGCATACATTTTTATGTTTGATATTGGTGATTGGATATTTTATTGCTTTACCATAGTTTTTTTTTGTGTTTTTTTTTGGTGGGGGGGGGGGGGGAATAAAATAGACAATCAACTCGGCAGATCAGACCCCTTTTCTACATGTAATCGTACCTGTCACTATATGTACTTGTGCTTGATTGTTTGTGGAGTCACTAACGTGTACTAAACCTTACTCCAAGAAGAGAGAGGCGGAGTTGAAAGTAGCTTTGAAACAAAGTCATTGAGTTGCAGGAGTGGAGAGTCAGTATTTGATCTTTCACTCCTGATAGCTATAACCCACTCTATCCACATTCAACACCATTTCTCATCTACCTTCTCAGTCCTCACTCAGACTTTGTCTTGTCTCAGACGTCACTCAGACTTTTTTGTCTTGTCTCAGGCAGACTTCTGAAAAACCACTTGTGACACTACCCTTTACGATTTCTAACTGCCTTGGGATTTTTGACGTGCGCAGTTTGCACACGGAAGCTCCTATTTGTTCGCCCTTAGGCATCCGATCTCACTACCCAGGAGATCAGGGAGGGGGGGGAGGGGGAAGAGTATGACATCATTAGAACCACTGGTTCTGAAAAAACATTTCTATAAATTATATTCCCTCTACTGGGAATTGAACCCAGCACCTTTAAAATTCGAGTCGGACGCCACACCTATTAGTCACTCCGATCCCCACACAGTAAATGTAATACAATGTTACTGCTTCCTTTAATATTACATTGTCTGTAGCACGATAACTGCAATGTTACACGCGATGAAGCGCCACCTTTCATGGTATGGAAGACGAGAGAAAGGAAGGGCAGAATGATAGACGGGCCTGCTTGTCCAATTCTAAACCCGTTGAAAATAAAGTTTGTTCGTTCGTTCAGCATATGAGGAAGACCACAAACCACAGCATTATGCATAATTTGGCTTACCTTGTTGGCGCTCCTTGTATGCACCTGGCAATTAAAACCAACACAGCCAACGTGGCAAGTAAGAACACGTCCGTGACCTTCATTCTGTGGAAAAAAACAGTAAAGTCATTGAAATCAGACAAAAACGGCCTGAATTTCTGATTCAAGTTATTCAATAACAGTAATGGTGGTTAATGTTTGCGTCCATATAACCAGCTCCATCTTTTACCAATTTGTGGATTGTGGGATTCCACCTCATCATCATCATCATCAATACATACCCTTTAGCTCCCAAAAAGAACATAGGCCTTCAACAAAGACATGACAAGTCCTCCTGCCACGTGCCGTCAGCTCGAGTTCTTTCAATATTTTCCTCGTCATTTGCATTTCTGTTTCCAATTCTCTATTTTTGTTTTGTTTTGTCGCCAACCTTTTGTTCCCTTAGGTTCCAGAACACGGACTGTCAGAATCAATTTTCTATTGCAGGAATTTTTGTAAACTTGACTTAATACACACCTGAAACACGAGGACAAACCAAAACAGATAACAAGAAGTAACATATTTTCATAAATGGGTGCTAGCGTAGAAAAAGAAGGATTGGATGGAAGGACAAGATTACTACTGTTGAACTGCTGCCAAGAACCAGACAAGTGCCAGTGGAACACAGCATGAGGAGAAGACGCTGGTGGTGGATTGCAAGAACCATTGAGGTAACATGGTGCTAGCAGTACAAGACAGTTCTTGATATGGACTCTCCGTAGTATGAGAAGTGGAGGGAGACCACCACAACCCCCCCCCCCCCCCTTCCCCACCAAAAAAATAAAAAGCACAGAGAAGATAACTTGAGACAGAAAGGGGCAGAAGACACGGAAAGACCTTCAGCAGATGGTGTGACCGCTTGGCCTTTCACGCTAGCTTTGTCCCTCCTACTTTAACGCTAAGCGTTTATATGTGCTAGAAGATGATACATGTAAGAATGACAGCCCTTAAATGCAAATAAGACGTTTTTACACAAAACGCAGCATTCATTCAAAGTTCAGTTGCCGTTACTGCTCTGACAGGGCAAACGTAGGTCAGTCCCAGATAATAATGAATGGGTTTTATAAGCGCGAAAGTGGGAAATGAATGTTTGTGTGATCTGGTTTTTTTTAAATCCTATTGTTAAGTTGGAAAAGATCACACATGTGAAAATAAAGTCGAAATAACAGAATGTCTTGTGCAAAAAGGTCGAAAAGCTGAGGAGAGGAGTGCAAATGTTAATTATTGTGTCGTGTGAAAAAAGGACGGGTCGTGTGGAAAAAGGCGGGAAAAAAGAAGAAATAGTATAAATAGAAGAGTTGTGGGCGATAGGCAGAGATTTTAGGATTTATGATTCCAAGGATACCATGATTTTAGACTAGAGGATTTTTACAAATAGCGTTAGGAGAACTTCGTCTTTGAGGATACCAAGACACGTTTTTTTCTTTAGTAGACAAGTGTGTATATTATTCAGTTGGATTATAGATTGTTCATTTTGGATAAACAACCATCATTTTGTGAAATTTACAGTGTTTGTCTAATGTCATCAATAAACTCTAATATAATTTTCTACATTTGCTGTTTGTGGAAATTTACAGTAATTTCTTTCGGATATTAGTTGTTGTGCTGAAACTGTTTTGCTTATCACCAAACTCAAAGGGAAGAACATTCCTGGGTTGAAAAAAAAAAAAAAGGTCAAGTATTACGATCTCTGGCGGAACGCCAGTTAGCACTTGAACCACAACAACATATGAAGGATTAACTCTGACTAAATAACAATTAATATAACTACTTGAACATTTACCTGACGCGGGCACAATGGCATGTGACAGGAGGGTTGGGCATGAATTTGTTTACGGCCTATGCTCCTTGGGAAGTTGAAGAATAAAAACAAGAAATGTAATAGGTACGCCAGAGATTCCATCCTGGTGTATCCGTACGACGCCATCACCTTGCTGCGACAGTGACCATGTTAAGGCAGACGACCAGATAAGCACCCCACCAAAGTGCATCACCTGGGGCTGCGGTTGGAAGTTATTTCTACAGTTTCTACTGGATGGGATAGCTGGTTCTATGCCCAACCCTCCTTAATTACCTTTTATGACACACCTGGCAGGTTACAGTGTAACTATTCTTTCCACCCTTTTCGAGCCCCGGCATCACACGGGTGGAAAAAAAATTAACAACAGTAAATGTAGATGACACGAGAAGCAGTGGAAGACATAACGAAAATATAATAATGACAGCTGGACATTGTAGTAATGGAACAGGTCAACAACAGAATTGACTGTAAATATTGTGGGTCAAGTTTTGTGGAAAGACATCGTCGCCTACTCCTCACATAGTGGAACTTGATGAGAATGATGATGTGAACGCTGCTGTTTTACATTTTAGTCCTGTAATATCTCATTGTGCAAACTCAGAAGTAAACAACGGGGGCGGGGCGGAAGAATGGCTTGCTAGTCGTACTGATAAATAAAGTAAATAAATCATTGGTAGGCAGTCTTAGAAGGCGCGCAGACAGAACAGATGAACCACATAAGGACAGAATGAAAGGTAGCAAGATGGAACGACAGACAAAAAGAAAGAAACAACGAAAGACAGACAGAAAGAACGATAGATAGAAAGTCATATAAACAAATAGAATGACATAAAAAAGACAGAAAGACAGACATACAGATAAACAAACTGACAAAAGAAAATAGTGAAGAAGACTAAGACATACAGACAGAGATACACAGACAGAGACTCACAGGCAGAGATGATATACAGACAGAGATACACAGACAGAGATACACAGACAGAGATACAGAGATACACAGAAAGAGACACACAGACAGAGATACACAGAGACACACAGACAGAGATGATACACAGATAGAGACACACAGACATAGATGATACACAGACAGAGATACACAGACAGAGACACACAAACAGAGATTATATAGAGACAGAGACACACGACAGAGATAATACACAGACAGAGATACATAGAGAGAGATACAGAGATACACAGACAGAGTCACACAGACAGAGATGATACACAGACAGAGATACACAGACATAGATACATAGAAAGAGATACATAGAAAGAGATACAGAGATACACAGACATGGACACACAGACAGAGATACACAGACAGAGATACATAGACAGAGACACAGAGATGATACACAGACAGAGATACACAGACAGAGATACACAGACAGAGACACACAGACAGAGATACATAGACAGAGATACACAGACAGAGACATACAGACAGAGATACACAGACAGAGATACACAAACAGAGACACAGAGATACACGGACAGAGACACAGACAGAGATACACAGACAAAGATACACAGACAGAGATACACAGACATAGATACACAGAGACACACAGATGATACACAGACAGAGATACACAGATAGTGATACACAGACATAGATACACAGACAGAGATACACAGACAGAGATACACAGAAAGAGATACACAGACAGTGATACACAGACATAGATACACAGACAGAGATACACAGACAGAGATACACAGACAGAGATACACAGGCATAAAACAAAGTGACAAGGAAAGAAAAAAAGACAACCAGACAGACAAGCAAACAAAACCCAAAACAATCTAACAAACTAAGACTAACATACAGATAGAATAGCAAAAGAAAGATAGATAGATTGGCAAACAGACATAGAGAAAACAGAAACAGAAAGAGAGAGAGAAAGAGATAAATAGACAGACAGAAAGGCAGATACAAGAATATACCAAAAGAAAGAAAGAAAGGAGGACAATAGACAACAGAATAGTAAAATGCTCCTCATCCCAGGTCATGTCCCGGCCTTTATTTATCCACTCCCGCATCCCATGACATCAATATTAATCCAACCATTCTGGCATTTTCAGACGAACATAATAAATTAGTGTATTTGTTTGTTTGTGTAGTTATTTTTTCCGTTGTTTTGTTCCGTTTGGGGTCAATCACATTTTGCAGCCTGTCTTTTCAAGCGACCTATCAAAATCAATATAACATTGTTGGTAAAGTTTTCAACCTGGGAAAGTTTCGACTGATAATTGCTTTCCAGCCATTACAATACACATCGGATCTCACTCAATCAACTGTAACATTATTGTCTATCAAGCACTCATTAACACGTCTTGAACATAACAGACACGACGTACGTTTTTTGTCTGTAATTGTTCTGTCGGGTTTCTTTGATGTGGTTGTAATTTTTGTATTTATTTTGTTTTTTACAGAGACGGTACTGGGTCTGATCCGATTTTGTTTCTTTGAAAGTTTTTATATATTCGCTCGTTTCGGAACAATAGGTCATTCTAACTCACGAGTTGCTGGTTACAATTATTGTCACATTGGTTCACAAGTTTTTAATTTATCTATTTATTTATAATTATTTTTTAAAAATTCATAATTTTCAGTGACGATGAGTCATCATGTCGGCTCTTTCGATCGAACTCCGCGGATAAATCCAGTTTTCTGCGATTTATTCTTTGTTTGGGTAGTAATAGATTGTTCTTGCTTCAGAATATCTATGGCCGGAATTTATGCGTATTGTTTGTCTGAGTAGGACGAGTCTGTCTTATATTTGTATATCTTTACATATCTAAGTCGAACTATATGTTCTGTTGTCTCTAGGGAGGTCAAAGGCTATTCGGCGGATGTGTCGCTAGAGTGTGGTGTGATTTGGCTTCGTCCTGATAGGGACTGTGTTTTCTATGTCGGCTTGTCGCCGGGGAAAAAGTGATCTCAGTATTTGTGGGGAAAGTGATAGTCGTCTAGACCTATCGTGTATGCTTTACCCCAGTGTTTATTCGTATTGCCAAGGAATGGCAGAATCATATTTCTGATACCAAGGTAATAATAGACACTCTTATGAACTCTCGTACGAAGCCACCATTTTCGATAGGTACGATTTGAATGTCTAAGAGAATATATTTGACTCGATGAAAACGACTTCGATTCCTAGCAGCACTATATTCTGTAGATTGCAGTCAAGTGTTCATGATCAAATCTACAGAGCAATGAAAGATTTAATGAATGACTAACTTTAGGACAGATTCATTATCTGTATCCAAACGTGAGTGACAGCTCACGAGTGAAGCCATCTTGGAACCAAAACATGTAGTGACTTTCAAGAAGAGAAAAGGGATGCCCGTATTATCGCTTGATTAGTCCAGAGATCACTGCTACACATGAGAACCCATTGCTAGCGGTTCAATATTATTATATGAAAAAACTGTGCTGAACCTTATGTTAAAGAATCTTCGCTAGACGAGATGAGGTAGAAGTCATCTTGGATATTGTTTATAATCTGACGTGCTTTGTCAGTAAACTCAGTTGATATATATATATGGGCAATACTGAATGCTTGGCTACTGACAGTCCATTATAATATTATTCTACATGAGTGCCCATGTAACATAACATTGCAAGACCAGTTATCCACTGTACCATGATGTATTATGCCAACCTGTGATTTGTCACTATCTGTGCTGTCGAGTGTGTACGTCCAATTAAACTTTAGTAAAGGTACACAGTCGTTGGTGTCGATGACTTCCAGCCATACATGAGTGTAAG
This sequence comes from Oreohelix idahoensis, assembly GCA_024509875.1. Lineage (NCBI taxonomy): Eukaryota > Metazoa > Mollusca > Gastropoda > Stylommatophora > Oreohelicidae > Oreohelix > Oreohelix idahoensis. Next base: position 241,655 of record JAMPIV010000985.1, read on the forward strand.
AAAAGAACATTTGTCAACACCACGAACCCTTCCTATCATTCGCACATTATACACTCCATCTATGTCTACACACCACTGCGTAGGTCAAGTTGACATTCCATACTCGAACCACGAGCAACACAACAACACAGTATTTAACTCTGGTGATGTTCGAGCGAGCTTCAGTAATCAGAACACCAGAGGACTTTATCAACTCTTGCTCAGGGCAAGGGTCTTGTATTAAGAGTATATCAACTGATGATGATGATGATGTCTGCTTCCATCCACTTATAATTATCTTTTGGTGGACATCATTAACGGGAATAAAATAACAACTTTATCAACTGGTGGACCAGCTTTCTGGGTTTGACCTCGCAGAAGTTCAGAAGTCAACAGATTACCGATACCAGACCGTTTCCTGTGGCTGATACGACATACTTGCAGTATTGGTTTGCTATTTGTCAACACTTTGTCACGTGACCTGTCAAGTGAATGCAGTATGTAGGTCAGCGTTGTTGACATTTTTACATTAGACATTACAGAGTTTCACAGAACAGTTGGATCAATTCTTGTCAATATTAACAGGAAGACAGTATTAGTGAACTAAGAAGTCCTATTTTCATCGATGGATCTTCTTGTTTTCTGTATATGAACTTTAATATTTAAGGCCAGAATGTTTAATTGAATAAAGTGGCAGTTTGTTTGTTTTCATAAAAATAACTTTGCCATTACTGTAAAACTGAGCCTATTTTGCAACACATACTATCATACACATAATTTATATATATTTATGTTTACATGTTATTTGTTTGTATAGTATGTTAGTTTCTATGTCAGCGGGTTGTGTTTAAGGTTGGGCGGCGTCCTCACAACAGAATATCCCACGTCATAGAGGGTCCGTTGTGGGCGTTTTCTATAGGTGCAATTTTCTTGATTGAAAATTTGCTGCGACAACTGTTGCTTTTGTGTTAGCTGTGAAGACTGTAATTATTGTTATTTTTGTAATATTTCTTTGTTCTTTAGTTTTGTTTTGATTTGTTTGTAATTTGTTGGTCTAACCTTTTCTATCTTTCTGTTCTATTCACAATTTATATTCATATACTGTGACGTCATTTGTGTTGTTATTCTTTGCAGATTCAGTGATTATTTTCATTGATTTCCCTATTTGATTTATTTTGATTTCTGCAAACGTTCTTGTATTGTCAGTCCTATTTGTACTTTATGTATTCTGTTGGTTGACATATGTTTTATATAGGTATATTTCATAAGACACAATTGCCTGTGCACTGCACTTGGATTATGGTATAAACCAGTACCTGATTATTATTACTATTATACAAGACCTTATTAAGGCTTGTGACCCACAGATATTGGGATAGTATACTGATTAATCAAGTCATTAAGAACTTGTGGTATTATTATTGGTTCAGGTGATTAGTATTATTGTTAGACATCATGTCTACATTAGAATACTTCATTACACAAGGGAAAGCCCTTGATAAGACTGGTCAACAATTAGAACAATGGGCTGTTGCTCAATATGACAAAGCATTAGCTGCAGAAGAGAAAAAAAGCTGCGGCAGAAGAAAGAAAAGCTATGGCTGAAGAGAAAAGATTAGAAAGAGAAGCTGAGGCTGCTGCTGAACAAAAGAAATTGCAGATGCAGGTGGAGGAAAGGAGATTTGAAGCTGAACAAAAAAAATTAGAAAGAGAAGCTGCTGCTGAACAAAAGAGATTAGACAGGGAGGCTGAACAAAAAAGATTAGATGCTGAAGAGAAAAAAGCAATAAGAGAACATGAATTTGAGTTAGAGAAATTGAGATTGACAAGTATGAGTAATGTTAATCAGGCATCTAGTGGTAATGGTAAACCTTCTACTTACAAGGTTAAGGTTCCACCGTTCAATCAGTCCAGTGACGATATTACATTCTGGCTGGATAGATTTGAACGTTCTTGTCGTACACATAATGTGGATAAATCACAATACGCTAATCAATTATCAGAAAACTTGAAAGGTGAATCTTTGACTAGATTATGCCTTGTAGGAGAAGCAGATAAGGATAATTATGATGTCATTAGGGCGGCTTTGATAAAAAAATATCAGCTAAGTGAGGAAGGCTATCGCCTTTTATTTAAAACGATGGTGCCTGAGACGGGTGTAGAATTCTCAGAATTCACTGCAAAGGCACGTCTCACAGTTGATCGTTGGATTGAGCTTTCCAAAACAGAAAAAACGTATGAAGGACTTATGGATTTGTTGCTCAGAGATAAGATTATGTCATGTGTGAACAAACCTTTCCTTGAATTTATACATGAGCGTAAACCCAAATCTCTAAAAGAAATGGAAGAATATTGTTCCCAATATGTCACTGCACACCCCGACGTGACTTTTGGCAACACTAAGATTAAGGAGAGTATGCCAGTTGCTTCAGCAACACCATACAATCCCAATTATTCACACAGATTTCAGGGACCTCAAAACAGATTTGATAAAAAAGGTAACCATAATAGTTATCAAAACCAAGGTAACCAATCATTTCAGGGTTCTTCTTCAAAGAACTGGAGACGACCTGATAGCTCTCGACACAGGGGTGGTCATAATTATAGGAAGTTCCGTAGAGGAAGTAATTATAGAAACTATCAGGGTTATCCGTCTTGGAGTCAACAAGATCATAATTACAGAGATACTCATTATAATGAATATGATAATGGTAACCAAGGGAACTATGACTCAAACCCAAATAGGGGTTACAATAGAGGTAACAATAACTACAGAGGTGATAATAACCGAGGTAGATCTCAAAACAAAAGACATAAACCACATTTTCAGGCAAACTCTGTACAACAAGAGTCCCATGAAGCCTATAAACAGAGTAAAGATAATAATGATGCTAGTAATATGGCATGTGCCGCTTTTGATTTTGGGAGAGCATCTCAGTGCCCCCAATGCAAAACGTTATTTGAGCCAACCACAGTGTCTACTTTAAGCTGTGGCCATCCTCTTCCTGCTCTTCCGGCATCAGTCGCGCATGATGGAAGAGGTTCTCTTGTCTTACATAAGGGTTTAGTGAATAACAATCCAGTCTCTGTGCTATTTGATTCTGGATGCACCACAATTGGTGTTAGGCAGTCACTCGTAGATCCTTCCCGTGCCACTGGACAAGTAGTCAAATGTGTAACATTTGGCGGCACATTAGAGAAATACTCTACTGCTATCATTAGGATTGCTACTCCTTTCTTTACAGGAGATGTACACGCATGTCTTCTTCCGAATCCGATCGCTGACCTCATCATCGGTCGCATTCATGGAGTCAAGGAATGCACTCCGCAACAAATTTCCACGTGGGAAAGGCAAAACATGCAGATTGCTAACGCTGTAGTCACTAGAGCTCAGGCTCTTAATATGCCTCAAACTTCATCTACTGAAGATAATGAAGTGCATAACCAAGATAATCCCTTGGTAATTTCTCGTGACTCGTTTATAAAACAGCAAGAAGATGATCCCACTCTGAAGAAATTCTTCATTCTTGCAACTAAAGGTGATCCGAATAAAGACACAAGTCGTAAATCGTGGATTACAAAGAAGAATGGCGTACTTGTACGTATGGTTCAAGACTCCATTACGTCAAGTCATTCTCAAATCCTGGTTCCCAAGAATTTGAGAGTTAAAATTTTGCAGCACGCTCACGACTCTCAGTGTGCTGGACACATGGGTTTTTCCCGTACTAAGTCAAGAGTCCTTGCGGCTTTCTTTTGGCCATTGGTAAACAAGGACATACGGATTTATTGTCGATCTTGTAAAGTATGTCAGGAAGTTAAATCCAAAGGTCCACGGCATGCTGCACCCATTCAGGCGGCGGACATTCCTATTCGGCCGTTCCAAAAAATGGCCATAGACATAATTGGTCCATTTAAGATCAAGTCTGCCAGAGGACATCAGTTTATCTTGACGTGTGTTGATATGTGCACACGTTGGCCAGAGGCTATTCCTCTGAAGAGCATTACTACTGCTGATATTGCAGATGCTCTTTGGCTTATATTTTCTCGTCTGGGGTTCCCCGGAGAGATATTGTCAGACCATGGCACCCAACTAATATCAGATACCATGTCTCAAGTAATGTATACTCTGCAGATAGATAGATCTTTAAGTAGTATCTACCATCCAATGTCTAATGGTATGGTCGAACGCCTTAATAGAACACTTAAAAACTTACTGGGGAAGATAACTGAGGATCATCCTCAAGACTGGGACAGAGTTTTACCTGCGGCCCTCTTCGCTTACAGAGAGGTACCCAATGAACATACAGGATTTTCTCCCTTTGAACTCGTCTTTGGCGCGCGTCCGCGTGGCCCTATGTCGTTGCTTCACGATCTCATAACATCTGACAATATTGACGATGACACAAAGTCATCCTATGAATATGTCATCGCGTTGAGACAGAAAATTATCGAAGCATGCAAATTAGCAACTTCTTCTTCTGAATTTGCGAAACAGAAGGCAAGGCAATTTGCCAATAAGAAGAGATGCTTACGACAACTTTGTCCTGGTGACAAAGCATTTGTATTACTACCTTGTAGGGAAAATAGATTACTTATTTCTTGGAAAGGTCCGTACGATATAATATCGAAAATTTCCGATGTCGACTATATGGTCGATATTGATGGGAAGCATAAAACCTTCCACATCAATATGCTTACTGAATTTCATGAACGTCCGGATTATTTGCAACCCATTTTCCAAGCAACGGACAATTCTCCAGTACAACATGGTCATTACTCATCACTGTCCGTGATACAGGATGAGGAAGCAAGTTTTTCAGATGTAAATCTTCCTCTTCCAATGATCCCACTTCATTCTAGTGAATCATGGAAGAACGTTACTGTCTCTCCTGATTTGTCTCTAGGAGAACAGCGACAAGTTTCAACTATGTTGCAAACATTTCAGGATGTACTCACTGACATCCCTGGACAAACGCATGTCATTGAACATGACATTGTTCTAACTGACCATACTCCTATTAGGGTTAGACCTTATCCTATACCTATACATTTTCAAGCGCAGGTCGAGAAAGAGTTGGATGAGATGATAGATTTGAAAATAATCGAACCATCCACCTCTGCATATTCTTCGCCGATGGTTATTGTGCGTAAAAAAGACAATAACATACGTCTTTGCGTTGACTATCGAAAATTGAATCAAGTAACGAAGTTCGATGCCGAACCTATGCCTTTACTGGAAGAGCTACTTACTCGACTCTCCAAATCTCATTTTTTCACTAAACTTGATTTGTCTAAAGGATATTGGCAAGTTCCTTTATCTGAACGCGCCAAACCTCTCACGGCTTTTTCAACACCTAGAGGTTTGTTCCAATGGAATTTTATGCCTTTCGGTCTTATGAACGCACCAGCTACATTCGTACGCATGATGCGCCGAATCCTATCTTATCGGTCAGATGTCATTGCATATCTAGACGACATCTGTCTTTTCAGCGATACTTGGGAAGATCACTATTCAGGGTTAGATGAATTGCTGTCTACTTTGCGTGAGCACAACCTGACAGCGAAACCCTCTAAAGCCTATATTGGTTTTAGCGAAATTTCTTTCCTAGGCCACCGAGTTGGTCATGGTTTCCTAAAGACAGAGGACCATAATACTAGTAAGATACTTAACATCTCAATCCCTAAGACTAAAAAACAGGTGAGAAGTCTGTTAGGTCTTATTCAATTTTATGGCAGATTCATTCAGAATCTATCCTCTATCATGGCACCTCTTTCAACACTTCTAAAGAAAGGTTCGCCTAATGTGGTCCACTGGTCTCAGGAATGCCAATGCTCTCTGGATAAGATTAAAACACTGTTTTCAACACCACCTATTTTAGTGCTACCCACTAAAGATAAGACATTCGTTCTTCGTAGTGACGCTTCATCCACTGGGATTGGAGCGGCACTAATGCAAGAGTACTCTGGAACTCTGCATCCTGTAATGTATATTTCCAGAAAACTTAATGCGGCAGAAAGGAATTATTCGGTTTTAGACCGTGAGCTATTAGCTATGGTTTGGTCGATCCTCAAACTACAGAGATTCCTTCTAGGCGCACATTTCATAGTAGAAACCGACCAAAAAGCTCTTACTGCTATACAGAGTAAGAATTTGAAGAGCTCGAGGTCTACTCGATATGCAATTGCTCTTCAACCTTTTCATTTCTCTGTGCGAGCTATTCGTGGATCAGATAATGTGATGGCAGACATTCTGTCAAGATGCCCACATGATTTCACATAACTATTAGGGCTTAGACTTCTTGATATGTCTAGTTCTATAGTAGTTCCTTTTCTATTTCATGATAGATACACATTCGTAATTTAATAATATAATGATTGTATCACTACATAGCGGTTCATTGATGTTTATTCACCGCTGTGCTTTGATGATTTTTTTCTTCATAAATCATAAATTTAAGATATCTAATACGAAATGATGATATGAATTTTTTAGGCATTGTGTAATTGCCAGAATTGTATTATACTTTGATGACACCTTCCTGGAAAAATATACTTGTAGAGAAATAATTTCTCTCAGTTTATGAGACACATTCTCACCAGTCGCTCCATAAGTCGACTTAGCCTCATATTAGGCGTTATAGGTATTCCTGATATTTTCATCTGCGCATTATTCATGCGTTGTGAGCCTATTGTACGTTGCTCCTAGATGTATTTCAAAAAAAAAAAAAAATGTTCCATTTTTTTTTTCCCGGGAGGTGTGGTAAGACTGTTACGTGCAGTCTTTGATATCTTACAATATTATACATTGGTATACTTGTTATGTTCGCAAATATTTTGTAAACAAAATAGTGCTTAAGGAAAAGTCATTATTGAGTTACTTCCCTTGAAAGTTGTGTCGGCTCTTTCGATCGAACTCCGCGGATAAATCCAGTTTTCTGCGATTTATTCTTTGTTTGGGTAGTAATAGATTGTTCTTGCTTCAGAATATCTATGGCCTGAATTTATGTGTATTGTTTGTCTGAGTAGGACGAGTCTGTCTTATATTTGTATATCTTTACATATCTAAGTCGAACTATATGTTCTGTTGTCTCTAGGGAGGTCAAAGGCTATTCGGCGGATGTGTCGCTAGAGTGTGGTGTGATTTGGCTTCGTCCTGATAGGGACTGTGTTTTCTATGTCGGCTTGTCGCCGGGGAAAAAGTGATCTCAGTATTTGTGGGGAAAGTGATAGTCGTCTAGACCTATCGTGTATGCTTTACCCCAGTGTTTATTCGTATTGCCAAGGAATGGCAGAATCATATTTCTGATACCAAGGTAATAATAGACACTCTTATGAACTCTCGTACGAAGCCACCATTTTCGATAGGTACGATTTGAATGTCTAAGAGAATATATTTGACTCGATGAAAACGACTTCGATTCCTAGCAGCACTATATCCTGTAGATTGCAGTCAAGTGTTCATGATCAAATCTACAGAGCAATGAAAGATTTAATGAATGACTAACTTTAGGACAGATTCATTATCTGTATCCAAACGTGAGTGACAGCTCACGAGTGAAGCCATCTTGGAACCAAAACATGTAGTGACTTTCAAGAGAGAAAAGGGATGCCCGTATTATCGCTTGATTAGTCCAGAGATCACTGCTACACATGAGAACCCATTGCTAGCGGTTCAATATTATTATATGAAAAAACTGTGCTGAACCTTATGTTAAAGAATCTTCGCTAGACGAGATGAGGTAGAAGCCATCTTGGATATTGTTTATAATCTGACGTGCTTTGTCAGTAAACTCAGTTGATATATATATATATGGGCAATACTGAATGCTTGGCTACTGACAGTCCATTATAATATTATTCTACATGAGTGCCCATGTAACATAACATTGCAAGACCAGTTATCCACTGTACCATGATGTATTATGCCAACCTGTGATTTGTCACTATCTGTGCTGTCGAGTGTGTACGTCCAATTAAACTTTAGTAAAGGTACACAGTCGTTGGTGTCGATGACTTCCAGCCATACATGAGTGTAAGAAAAGAACATTTGTCAACACCACGAACCCTTCCTATCATTCGCACATTATACACTCCATCTATGTCTACACACCACTACGTAGGTCAAGTTGACATTCCATACTCGAACCACGAGCAACACAACAACACAGTATTTAACTCTGGTGATGTTCGAGCGAGCTTCAGTAATCAGAACACCAGAGGACTTTATCAACTCTTGCTCAGGGCAAGGGTCTTGTATTAAGAGTTTATCAACTGATGATGATGATGATGTCTGCTTCCATCCACTTATAATTATCTTTTGGTGGACATCATTAACGGGAATAAAGTAACAACTTTATCAAATAGGCTTGGCAGATGGATATCCAGGTGCCCGTAAAGAGTTCTGGTCTTACAAGTAATACCCCAGTCTTAGAAATAAGCACTGGTGTATTGATATCATAGAAATAGTCAGACTGTGAAAATCCTGGCCCAGTTGGTAAGAAGTAGTACCAGGATTTAAGGTGTCTCCTCCCTGTGACTATCTTATGATTACTTAATGTCTAGGGGATAAATAAAATGAACATTCACTTTAAACACAAGGGTAAAAAGTGAATAAGTCCTCAGGTGCAATTAAAACTTTTAATAATTACACTGATCTTCTATTTCTGCTATTTGTAAATGAGCATTAAAAAAAAAAAAAAAATATATATATATATATATATATATATATATATATATATATATATATATATATATATATATATCTTTATATATATATATATATATATATATATATATATATATATATATATATATATATATATATATATTCACATAATTATTATTATTTCGAAACTAATGTATTGATAGGATTGTCTGTCCTTGTAGAAAATGTATTTGCTAGAAACCGTCACTCAGCAATGTTAATAAGTAGTCTTGTCTTTTTAGACTTCAGGATCTTGAGCAATAAAGTTAATGAAAACTGGTATCACTTTTACTGTATCACTGTTCTTTTAGTCCTCTGGCTTTACACATTACTGTCCTCATTTGACTGCATTCTTTAATGGTTTGAATACTGTTTTCAACTCTGGCTGTTGGTTCATATATGGGTGGTCAGTGTCTTAAATGACACTTATCTTTTCAATTTGACAATGCTGACACTGAACTGTCCTTTGTAGATATCAGACTTGGTAGACCCAGCTATAGGAATATCAATGACCAGCTGTGGTTCACTCGTTGGGGTCCTGCACTTTTGTGGGATTGCCTCTGATGAACAACACAAGCTTCTGACACTTGACAGTCTGGGGTGAGTTATTTCATGGAACCTGAAACATCATATCAGCCTTGGCTAGTATTTGGCTAGACTTGTAACTGACTAGCACAGATGTCAGACCAGTCAGTCATCAGATGTCACAGTTATACAATCATAGTAAGTAAAGACATCATTTCAGTGATACAGAAATATTAACATTTCAATTAATTGTAACTGACTAGCACATATGTCAGACTAGTCAGTCATCAGATGTCAAAGTTATACCGTCATAGTAAGTAACATCATTTCAATGATACAAAAATATTTACATATTTAGTAATTGTCATGAAATATTCTAATCCACATATATAAATTATTAGGTAAATATGAAGCCTAACAAATAAAATTAATAAAGAGAAGAGCAATGGTAAAATGACAGTGCTGTCCCAAAGAATGTACTCGAAATCCCCCTTGTTTTCTGCTTCGTCTGCAAATTGTAACGCTTTCACGTTGATAGTAAAGCTTACTGTATTATTACCCGCCTTCTTCAATGAAACGTGTGCTGTAATTCTTGGAAAAGCATTGAGACGTACTGCGTAATGACCTAAATTAACCCTAACATTAATTATACTGCGTTACCAAAACGAACGAACAGATGGACTAAAGGGATAAAAAGAGAAGGGAGAGGCAGAAAGCCGAACACTAAACCCGCTTCGCGCGATACACAATTACTACCATCACGCGTGTAAGTCTACATGCACTAATTTTTTTTCAGACGGACAGTGATAAAATACACTACCCTTTCCCAGAGTTAGGTTTATAAATCATAACAGACTCTTATTAGAAAAGACAACATTATATGGGTTTACGGTTGAGAACATAACAGTACCCAGACAGCATATCTTCGGAACAGGAGATAGAAGAAATTGCATATTTTGAACGCAGCCACGTAGCTCCTTTAAATTAGTATTTTTGGGTTCCTTAGGGTTTGCTGACAAATAATATGTAAAACGTTACGCAAATAGTCCAGGAATTAATAAATTATACCCAAAATAAAATATTGGGGGTGCCTGACAGCATAAAATCATTTCTGCTCATAAAATTTTTTTTATAACGTGTTTGAAAAAACCTTACGTTACATAAATAGCCTACCATGTAAACTCCAAATTGATTGGAGCGCAACAAATGAAAGCCTAACCACGATTGGTCGGGTTATAAATACTATCTTGGTTGTTAGGGGAGACGGGAAAAGATAACATTTTTTCAAACACTTGTCGAAACGTGGCTCATTGGCCAGTCTCGCTGATATACACACTTGGGAGCGTTAGTTCGAGACCACTAATTCAAATAAGCTTGATAAAGCGACAGTACGTTGAAGCCAGCTCACATTTTTGCTAAAATAAAAGCCTGGAACATAGGCAGAACGGAATTTGTGCCAGTTTGTGCCAGAATTCATTGCTAATCAACGTATCTGTGTTTATTTCCATGAAATTGTGGTAAGCTTGAACCATTCAGTATCTTTTAATGAAAAATTGAATGTGAATTGTTGATTTATGCCTGTATATATATGTGTAGTTCAGTGGCAAACGTGAGGTAAAGCCTATAATGCTCCAGCCTGAACAGAGGGTGTCGGAGAGAAGTAAAACGGCATGGAATGGCCAAATAGTACACTGACACCTGGATGATGGACTAGAAAGAAATAATGCTGGAAGTGCAGAGGCGTAGTAACCATTAAGAAGGGTAATACTGGAATAAAGTATTTCAAATGAAGCTGACTGTTGGCCTAACGCTCTGAACGCAATGTTTGTGCTGTATTGTGATCAGTGTAAAAGAGAATATAAATTAGTTATGAAGTAGAAGGTACATCCTTCTTGATTTCAGGGACAGTGGTCTTGATGGTAGTGAGCAGCATCTGGTCAGAGATTTGCTGAATCCAGAGTCGGACAGCATACTCCTTGGTCTTTTTAGCTATCAGTGAGGTGTCTCCTGAGCCCAGAGGAGAATTCGAGCAGAGGAGTCCTTTCCTGCCGCCATCACTCAAGATAAGCAGAGTTGGCCAGCTGAGCTCAACATTATGTCCCCTCATCTTGAAATAACTTTATAAAAATACCATTCAGAGGGGAATTTACTTGTCTTAAAATCAGGAACTGTGAACATCTCCAATAATAGTCCCTAAAGACAAACTATTGAAGTCATGATGACCAATACCAACAGAGCTTGAACAAAACAAAACCAGTATTACCTCATTTTACTACTACACAACTGACACACATAGAACATTTGTACTAATATATGTCACTCAATATTCATATTAAATACATTCTGTACATAACTTGTAATTTAAATTGATTGTGATTCCTGGTTCCCTTGTAGTTGAATCAGGACACATATTCCTTCATGCCAGTAATGAATACATATTGTTATTTGAAAGTTTATCAGTGACTCTTTTAAGATATCTGTGTAGAGTGTTATATGTATGTGAGTGTCACAGTGTTGTCAAGAGTAGTGGATTAAATTAAATTGTTTATCTGTCTGTTGTTGTGACTTACACTTCACCATACACATACCCTAGACACAAAACGTAGTCACCACACTATTCCAGAATAATTCTGACTGAGATATATAGATATGTGGCAGCAAGTAAGGTTATATATATAATATACTACTCTTATTAGATATATATATACCTTCACAGCTGATCTCAGTCAGTACACTAAGTCCCTTATAAATATCTATAACATCCCACTTCACCACATATATTGGGGTCTCGCTCTTGGGATTTTGAATCTTTAACTATTAAAAATATTGGGGGTAATTCACTTCAGGGAATATAAGAATTAAAAGGTATCCTTGGGTGGAATTAAATAAGGTTGAGCTCACGGTGCCTGTTTTGTCCATTAGAGATTGAATTGTTGGTTAGACATTGTATTAAGTTACCTGATAGACAATGGCGGACCTGGCCAAATTTCGATCTGCTGCGGTTCAGACTGCAAAAGAGTTAGGATTAGATGGGCAAGTTATGGTTGCCTATGTTACTACGGAATGTGACAAATTTATTGAACGCGAAGAAAGAAGGTTTGAAGCCGAAAGAAAGTTAGAGGCTGACAGGGAAAGTAAGAAGTTACAATTTGAAGCTGAGGCTGAGACTAAGAGGTTGCAGATTGAAGCTGAGGCTGAGACTAAGAGGTTGCAGATTGAGGCTGAGGCTAAGAAATTGGAGGCAGAAAGAGAAGACAAACGATTGGCTGCAGAAAGGGAAGAGAAGAAATTAGCTGCAGAAAGAGAAGAGAAGAGATTAGCTGCAGAGAGGGAAGCAGAAAAGGAGGAGAAGAGATTACAAAGGGAACATGAGTTACGACTAAGGGAGTTTGAGTTTCAAGGCCATGCTCCTGAAAATGGTGCCAGTCCTTTTGCCTCTGATGCTACGGTTACTCAAGGAGCCTCAATCTCAGCTATGAATTTTCATTTAGATCATTTTGTTGAGAAAGACGATGATATTGAGAGCTATATAAATAGGTACGAACTATTAGCTACCACGTATGGGTTGGAGAGAGAAAGGTGGAGCTTAAAGTTATCTCAGGGACTTCGTGGGGCAGCTTATGAAGTTTTTGCAAAAATGAGCAGAGGTGATCAGGAAAATTATGACATGCTAAAGCAGGCTCTTTTGTTAAGGTATGAAAAGAATGCAGAGTTTTACAGGAAAAAATTTAGGAATGCTAAACTACTGTCAGGTGAAACCTATCACCAGTTCTCTGCACGAATAGAGACATACTTGGAGAAATGGACTTCTCTGGGGAAAACCCAAGATCTTAAGGAAATGGTCCTTATAGAGCAATTAAGAGAGTCCATGGCTCCAGACCTGAGAAAGTTTCTCATGGAACAAGGTGCAGAGAGGCTGGGTGAGTTGCTAAATGTTGCTGAAAGGTATCAAGCAGCTCAAGCAGAGGTAACAGGTAATAAAAAGAAACAGGTGGACAACTTTAGGGCACCACAGAACTTTAATAAATTTGATCCTAAGGATCAAAATAAAGGTAAGCACCAATTTGATAGGCCACGGTATGACAATAAAAATAAATTCCCACAATTCGATGAAAGGAAATATAATGAAAGAAAATCTTTCAACCAAGGAAAAAGGTGGTGTAAGAATTGTCAGATGGACAATCATGACACTGACCGTTGCAGAAGGAAACCTGTGTATATGGCAACCCTTCAGGTCAGGTCGACCTCAAGACAGGAGGAGGATATTATGTTGGATACCACTCCAGAAGAGATGAGGAAGGCACAGGCTGGGGATAAAAACACTCAAGCCTTGTTTCAGAAAATTGTCAACTTGTCATACAACTCCAGGCAAGGGAGATTTTTACATGAAAAACAAGTTGATGTATAGGAAGACTGGAGCTAGATCCAAAGGTCAGGGACAGCTGGTTCTTCCAAAAAGATATAGGACAGAATTAATAAGGAGCCTACATGTGAAACCAGATGGGGACCATGAGAAGATAGGTACCATCATTCAAAAGGTGGCTCACAATTATTATTGGCCCAAAGCAAGATGGGACATTGAGAACTTTGTAGAAAGGTGTAGCATAGCACATGAGGGAACACCCACAAGTGGGAACATGGATCAGGACCTGGACACGCCACGAGGCAAAATTAGGCCTGACAATAAAAAGAAATATAGATTTGATAAAGTGGACCAAATGGAATGGGAAGCCCCTTTTCACGGACAAGCTTCACTTAACTGTTTTACAATGGCCACTATGCGGAGAGTGCAAAATGATGTCTTACCCCAGGATAAGCCGAAAATCCCTCAATCGGACTTAAACAAACTGGAGGAAGAAGATGTAGAGAGGAAATCTCTCATCAAGAATTTTAAGAGGGGAGAAAGCCCCAAAAGAAAAATTGGTAGCGGTCGTTTTGTGAATGATAGTTCTGGGAGGAAAAATCATCACTATAAAGCTTCGAGTGGAAGAGACCATACCGGTGCATGGACAAATAGGTCCACACAATTAAAGGTCCATATGTAGCTTTGTTAAGAACGTGGACTGATGAAAAGGCAGAGGAAAACATTACATCTTCATACCAGTATGTGAATGAGCTGACCACTCGGTTAAAAACTGGCTGGAAACTTGCCAATGAAAATTTGAAACAAGCCAGGAAGAAACATGCTGCCTATTATAACAGGAAGGCGAAAGACAGAAATTTGGCTGTGGGAGAGAAGGTACTGCTTCTTTTGCCTGGGAGTCAGAATAAGTTACCAATTTGGATGGCAGGGTCCATATACAGTTCTAGAGAAGGTGTCTAGAACAAATTATAAGATAGATAAGAAGGGGAAAGAAAAAATCTATCATGTGAATCTCCTGAAGAAATATTTGGAAAGAGAACATCAGGAAGAGACACACTTGTTGACCTTGTCCATCGCCATGGAGATGAAAAAGGAACCACTTTCATCATTTGAATATCCATTACACCCCTGTGAGACAGCAGCACAGGTGAAAATCAGTACACATTTAACGAAAACTCAGAAAGAGAGAGTGCAACAGGTTCTAAATAATCATGCAGAGGTGTTAACAGACCGACCAGGGCATACAAACCCATTGGAATATGATATGAAATTAATAGACTCCACACCTGTCTGTATGAAACCATATTCGATTCCGTTTGCTAAGGAAAAAGCTTTGAAGGAAGAGATAGACTATCTGTTGAAGGAAGGAATTATTTCGCACAGTGAGTCTTCGTATAGTTCCGGTGTTGTACTTTTAAGGAAGCCCTCTGGAGAACATAGACTCTGTATAGATTACAGGAGACTGAATGCTATTACAGAAGGACAGGTGGATCCATTGCCGGATACAAATCAGCTGTTTGCCAGACTAAATAAAGCTAAATATTTCTCAAAAGTGGATCTGAGTAAAGGATACTATCAGATTCCAGTAAAGCCTGAGGTTAGACCATACCTAGCTTTTAGTACCTCAGAAGGACACTATGAGTTTAATAGATTGCCATTTGGATTGAAGAATGCGCCTAGTGTCTTCTCTAGAATGATGAGAAAATTATTGGATCCTCTGAATAATCCCTGTATAACAAATTTTATGGATGATATCCTTATAGCAACAGAAACATTTGAGGAACACATTGACTCTCTGAACATGCTGTTTGATCGACTTAGGGAGGCAAATTTAACAGCCCGACCAACCAAATGTTGCGTTGGATGTAAAGAATTGGAATTTTTGGGACACACAGTTTATCAGGGAAACATGACCCCTGACCCAAAGAATTTAGAGAAACTACAGAAAGCCCCGAGACCACAAACCAAGAAGGACGTGAGATCCTTTGTCTCATTATGTGGTTTCTACCAGAAGTATATCAAAAACTTTAATTCCATATGTGCACCTTTAACGGAATTGACACGTAAAGGACTTCCAGATCGCATTACATGGACACCACAATGTGAAATGACTTACCAAGAATTGAAGGAAAAGCTCACAAGTAAACCCATTTTGAAATTACCTGACTTAAGTCAAGAATTCATAGTAAGGACGGATGCAAGTAATATTGGGCTAGGTGCAACTTTACTACAGAAATCAGATGCATTGGATGGGGAATTAAGCCCAGTGGCATATGCTAGCAGAAAGTTGAATAAAGCTGAAATCAACTACTCAACTAGCGAAAAAGAATGTCTTGCAGTAATATGGGCAATAAAGAAATTCAATATTTATCTATATGGGAAGGCATTTAAGTTGCAAACTGACCACAAACCTTTATCGTTTTTAGCACAGGCTAAGCATGAGAACTCTAGGTTACTCCGATGGTCTTTGCTTCTGGCTCCATATAATTTTAGCATTGAATATATATCTGGAAAAAACCAATCTGGGAGCGGATTTTTTAAGCCGCCATCCGTGTGATGAGAATCACCGTAAACCCCAGAAATAATAATAAATTTCTATATGTGTATATGGAATAAAGGACTGACATATAATGTCTGTTTTAAGAGGGGAGGTGTCATGAAATATTCTAATCCACATATATAAATTATTAGGTAAATATGAAGCCTAACAAATAAAATTAATAAAGAGAAGAGCAATGGTAAAATGACAGTGCTGTCCCAAAGAATGTACTCGAAATCCCCCTTGTTTTCTGCTTCGTCTGCAAATTGTAACGCTTTCACGTTGATAGTAAAGCTTACTGTATTATTACCCGCCTTCTTCAATGAAACGTGTGCTGTAATTCTTGGAAAAGCATTGAGACGTACTGCGTAATGACCTAAATTAACCCTAACATTAATTATACTGCGTTACCAAAACGAACGAACAGATGGACTAAAGGGATAAAAAGAGAAGGGAGAGGCAGAAAGCCGAACACTAAACCCGCTTCGCGCGATACACAATTACTACCATCACGCGTGTAAGTCTACATGCACTAATTTTTTTTCAGACGGACAGTGATAAAATACACTACCCTTTCCCAGAGTTAGGTTTATAAATCATAACAGACTCTTATTAGAAAAGACAACATTATATGGGTTTACGTTTGAACACATAACAGTACCCAGACAGCATATCTTCTAAACAGGAGATAGAAGAAATTGCATATTTTGAACGCAGCCACGTAGCTCCTTTAAATTAGTATTTTTGGGTTCCTTAGGGTTTGCTGACAAATAATATGTAAAACGTTACGCAAATAGTCCAGGAATTAATAAATTATACCCAAAATAAAATATTGGGGGTGCCTGACAGCATAAAATCATTTCTGCTCATAAAATTTTTTTTATAACGTGTTTGAAAAAAACCTTACGTTACATAAATAGCCTACCATGTAAACTCCAAATTGATTGGAGCGCAACAAATGAAAGCCTAACCACGATTGGTCGGGCTATAAATACTATCTTGGTTGTTAGGGGAGACGGGAAAAGATAACATTTTTTCAAACACTTGTCGAAACGTGGCTCATTGGCCAGTCTCGCTGATATACACACTTGGGAGCGTTAGTTCGAGACCACTAATTCAAATAAGCTTGATAAAGCGACAGTACGTTGAAGCCAGCTCACATTTTTGCTAAAATAAAAGCCTG
Source organism: Oreohelix idahoensis (assembly GCA_024509875.1). Taxonomy (NCBI): domain Eukaryota; kingdom Metazoa; phylum Mollusca; class Gastropoda; order Stylommatophora; family Oreohelicidae; genus Oreohelix; species Oreohelix idahoensis. The sequence continues at coordinate 258,948 of JAMPIV010000985.1, forward strand.
GAACATAGGCAGAACGGAATTTGTGCCAGTTTGTGCCAGAATTCATTGCTAATCAACGTATCTGTGTTTATTTCCATGAAATTGTGGTAAGCTTGAACCATTCAGTATCTTTTAATGAAAAATTGAATGTGAATTGTTGATTTATGCCTGTATATATATGTGTAGTTCAGTGGCAAACGTGAGGTAAAGCCTATAATGCTCCAGCCTGAACAGAGGGTGTCGGAGAGAAGTAAAACGGCATGGAATGGCCAAATAGTACACTGACACCTGGATGATGGACTAGAAAGAAATAATGCTGGAAGTGCAGAGGCGTAGTAACCATTAAGAAGGGTAATACTGGAATAAAGTATTTCAAATGAAGCTGACTGTTGGCCTAACGCTCTGAACGCAATGTTTGTGCTGTATTGTGATCAGTGTAAAAGAGAATATAAATTAGTTATGAAGTAGAAGGTACATCCTTCTTGATTTCAGGGACAGTGGTCTTGATGGTAGTGAGCAGCATCTGGTCAGAGATTTGCTGAATCCAGAGTCGGACAGCATACTCCTTGGTCTTTTTAGCTATCAGTGAGGTGTCTCCTGAGCCCAGAGGAGAATTCGAGCAGAGGAGTCCTTTCCTGCCGCCATCACTCAAGATAAGCAGAGTTGGCCAGCTGAGCTCAACATTATGTCCCCTCATCTTGAAATAACTTTATAAAAATACCATTCAGAGGGGAATTTACTTGTCTTAAAATCAGGAACTGTGAACATCTCCAATAATAGTCCCTAAAGACAAACTATTGAAGTCATGATGACCAATACCAACAGAGCTTGAACAAAACAAAACCAGTATTACCTCATTTTACTACTACACAACTGACACACATAGAACATTTGTACTAATATATGTCACTCCAATATTCATATTAAATACATTCTGTACATAACTTGTAATTTAAATTGATTGTGATTCCTGGTTCCCTTGTAGTTGAATCAGGACACATATTCCTTCATGCCAGTAATGAATACATATTGTTATTTGAAAGTTTATCAGTGACTCTTTTAAGATATCTGTGTAGAGTGTTATATGTATGTGAGTGTCACAGTGTTGTCAAGAGTAGTGGATTAAATTAAATTGTTTATCTGTCTGTTGTTGTGACTTACACTTCACCATACACATACCCTAGACACAAAACGTAGTCACCACACTATTCCAGAATAATTCTGACTGAGATATATAGATATGTGGCAGCAAGTAAGGTTATATATATAATATACTACTCTTATTAGATATATATATACCTTCACAGCTGATCTCAGTCAGTACACTAAGTCCCTTATAAATATCTATAACATCCCACTTCACCACAGTAATAACCATCATCTGGCGTGTTCCTCTCCTGTACATCCTTTAATTTTTTTATAGCTTGATCTTTCCAAACCACATCAAGTACAAATTTAAATACTGATGCCATTCTTAGCATCTACACAAACTTAATACACTATTAGCTAAAGTGAGTGACCGACTGACCAAGCGATCAGGTTGCTTTCTTCTGTAGCACAACTACATGGTTTTGGAACTGAAACCTGGCTGTGGAACACTCCAGTTTACCAGCTGTAAATGGGCACTCAGTTGTGCTCTCGAGCTAGAGAAGGAAAAGGCAGCGAGGAAGGGGACTGGTCACCTAACCTCGTAAAAGTGGTATCTTCCATGATGACGCTTCTAAAACTTCATTTGCCTATGACAATCTCTGCCATGTCTCTATTTTCTTATCCATGTTTTTCCTTATATACAGTTTTACACAATCCTCTCCTGGAATAAAAGGTGAAATCCTTTTCACAATAATTCCATTTTGCTCCTATTATCCTTGCCGATTGCCGATGTCTCATCGACATTTTGCCGATACACCGCCATTTTGTAAGCGGCCGGTCCCGTGATAAGCGAGAGGTGAATGGTCTGTAAAACTATGCGAAGCCACGTTTGCAATGTATTGAAACCAATTTTGCGGCAAATAACTTTTGAGGAGGCAAAGAGTTTTATCAAAATCAGACACAGAAACAAATGGAATGTAGAACACCCAGGGCACACACAGAATGATGCTTACTACCAGCTCCACAGAAGAAAACAAGTGGTAATCTTCAGACTCCGCACTGGCCACAGCATATTGAGGTACCATCTATTCAATAAGCTAAAGATAGGAACTACCGATCAGTGTAACTGTGGCACTGATAAAATGACTGCTGAACATCTGCTTCAAAGTTGCCCCTTATATGTGGTACAGAGAAAGTGCATATTTCGTGGAAAAGCTTTACGGGGATTCAAATAGCCTCAAACTGACTGTTGCTTTCTTTGAGAACATTCAAATGGACGTCTGAGAGTGTACGAAGAAGAAGAAGTTCGGGGAGCGTCATTGCTTGGGGTTTCCAGAATAGTGACCACTTTGTAATACTATTAATAGATTTGTTCAAAGTGTTTTCTATTTAAAATCAGCCTCGTTTCTTCACCTTCCATAGGGGATAGTCTGATTCTGTCCATCAGTTCCACGTATGCGATCTTGGCATATACCACTGGGATTATCAAATTATCACTGATTTCGTTTGTTTGTTTGTTTGTTGTACCATGTATCCGTTAGATAGATGCTCCTCCGAGATCATACAACAGAAGGTCATCTGATTATCAGAGATCACGCTTTAGTCCATTCATTCATTGATCCATTTTCTTTTGCGCTTCATACTGTGCGCGTAGTCCCCACTCCAGCTGGTCCCCTTACTGTAAGCATATACCAAGCATCCACATACTCCTACAGGAGGGGTTTCTGTGCCAAATTCATTTACATGATGAGGTGTCATCCTCTTGCACGAACTCATATTAGTCGCCTTTACGACATGCATGTTATATATATATATATATATATATATATATATATATATATATATATATATATATATATATATATATATATATATATATATATATATATATATATATATTGTGCGTGCTTTAACTTGACTCAGGCGATATTTATATACTTGATATATATATATATATATATATATATATATATATATATATATATATATATATATATATATATATATATATATATATATATATATATATATATATATATATATATATATATATATATATATATATATATATATATATATAAAAGGTAAAGGAACCCGTTACACGCCCATTGAGGCATATTGGGAATATGGTGTTAGGCCCATATTATCTTGACCGTCGGCACACGAGGGGTGATGTGGTCGGCATCACGCCGGCCGCCTTAACCTTCCCAGAGTAGCTCTGGTACCCATTTGGGGCTGGGTCGACCCAGGAGCCGTTTGTGGCCTAAAAATGTTCCGCCTCATCTGGGGATCGAACCATAGACCACTGCGCTAGGAAGCCAGTGCACTAACCACTATGCTACCGCGGCTCCTATATATATATATATATATATATATATATATATATATATATATATATATATATATATATATATATATCATCATCTCATCTCAACCCATAACCTGTCATGGGTCGTAGGGGTGCCATGGTGGAAGCATCAGCAGACAGGGTCCTCCACTGCTCTCTATTCTCAGCAATGCGTACAAGTGTGGAGAAACCGTGTCCTGCCCATTCTTTGATGTTATCAGCCCAGGATTTTCTTTGCCTTCCTCTTCTCCGTTTACCTTCGACTGTTCCCTGGAGGATCGTTTTCGAAAGGGAGTCATGACGAGTTACATGCCCAAACCAGGCAAGCTTTCGACGTTTCACTATTGACAAAAGTGGTTCTTGATGGCCTGCATAGGTATTTATCTTCTCTCTAACATAGACATTTGTTTTGTGCTCTTTATAGCAAATGCGCAAAATTCTTCTATAACATTTATGCTCGAAAGCCTGAATCCTTCGCTCCGTATCTGCAGTGAGTGTCCAGCCCTCACACCCATACAAGAGAATAGATAATACAAGTGATTTGTATAATTTGATCTTCACAGGAAAACTGATGTTACTTTTCCAGATCACATTCAACCTTGTCATGGCAGCTGAGGCCATCTCAAGTCTTGTCTTGATTTCTTTATTTGATCTTCCATCACTACATATAGTGGACCCTAGATATTTAAAGGTGTTAACTTCTTCTAACGTTTGCCCATTTAACGTAATGTTGGTCGGAACATGTTTCTTATGGCTATTCACCAATATCTTGCTTTTTTCTATATTAATTTCCATCCCATATGTTCTTGTTACTTTCTCCAGTCTAGAGGTAAGGTCTTGAAGTTCTGATTCTGTTCCAGCTATCAGATCAATATCATCAGCAAAACGTAGATTACACAGAGGTCGGCCTCCAATCGATATGGTTGATTTATAATCGTAGAGAGCTTCCTGCATAATATGTTCTAGATAAATGTTAAAGAGCACTGGTGACAGGATACATCCCTGGCGAACTCCTACAGTTGTTTTGAAAAATTTTCCAATGTCATTGCTTGCAAAAACAGCACTGCTTGCGTCCTTGTATAGTGCTTCAATGATATCTATGATGTTGGTATCAAAATTGAATTTTCTCATTATTTGCCATAAACCTTCATGCCAGACTCGATCGAAGGCTTTTGTGAAATCGATGAAGTTATGGTATAAATCATGTTGATGCTGGAGATGTTTTTCGATCAGTAATCTAATATTGAAGATTTGTTCTGAGGTACTTCTTTTTGGTCTAAAGCCAGCCTGTTCCTCTGACAAGATTTCTTCTGATTTCTGTTTTATTCTGTTCAAAAGTATCCTTAACATCACCTTACTTGGATGACTAATAAGGCTAATGGTTCTGTAGTTCTTGCATATTTTTAGATTTCCTTTCTTTGGAAGCGGTATTACTAATGACTGCGTCCATTCTTTTGGCCATTTTTTTGTACTCCATATCTTCTGGCAAATTGTTGTCATGATTTTTACTATATCTGGTCCTCCATATTTCAAGAGCTCTGCTGGTATATTATCCACACCCGGTGACTTCCCTCCTTTCATCGAACATATAGCCTCTTCCACTTCTTCCCGTAGTATTGCTGCATTTCCGAGTTCTCTGTTTTCGCACTTAATGTTGTTTAATATGCCTAAGTCAGTGTCAAGTTTACAGTTATATAATTCTTTACAATATTCTGTCCACCTTCTCATTACAGCTGTTTTTTCATTGAGCAGAGCCCCATTGCTATCTTCTATGACAGTTACCCTGGGCTGTTGGGGTTTTGATAGTCTTCTTAATGTGTCAAAAACTGCCTTGCTGTTACCTTTTATTAGCCCCGTATTAATGGACTCACATTGATCAGCTACCCATTTTTCTTTGGCCTGTTTCATTTTCTTTCTAATATTTTTATTCACCATACTGTATTGCCATGCTGCTTCAGGAACCTCTTTCTTAACCTTTTTCATTTCCCGTCGTGTATCACATAACTTCAGAATGTCATCTGTAACCCATGGTTTGTTTATTTTCTTTCTTTTACCAAGTATTTCTGTTGCTGATTCAATGAGCACGTCTTTCATGTTCTCTGTGATTGAGTTGATATCATCCTCCAAAAAGTTGAGAGCTGCGAATTTTCCTCCAACAGTTGCCTCAAAGATTCCCGCGATTTCTGGATCTTTCAATTTGTCTAAATTGAATCTTAACTGAGAACATCTGTTTTGATTATAGTTCTTTTTGAGTTTAAGCTTGAGCGTCATCAATACCATGTCGTGATCACTACCAATGTCGGCGCCAGGAAAAGTCCTAGTCTTGGCTTTATTAATGCTGGACTTGAATCTTTTGGATACAAGAATAAAATCAATTTGGTTATGTATCTCAGTTTTGGGGGCATGCCACGTTGTTCTTCTTGATAACTTATGAGGAAATAGTGTATTTGCAAGGGTTAGTTTATAGTTGCTGGCAAATTCTAGTAGCCTTAGTCCTCGATCGTTGGTTTCTCCAGTCCCAAATTTCCCCACTGTGCCAGCCCAGTGACCGTATGCATCTGGCCCTATTTTAGCATTCCAATCACCTAGAACAATGAGAAGATCTTTCTTTGGAATTTTCTTAACTGCTTCATCCAAATTGTCATAAAATGTATCAATTGCCTCATCCTCATAGTCAGTAGTGGGGGCATATACCTGTATGATGGAGATGTTCTTTGGATGTGCTGCAATACGAATGGTGATAAGCCTGCTATTTATTGGGGTGCAGCTGATGACAGAGTTCAATCTATCTTTATGTACGATAAAACCTACTCCATGCTGATGTTTAGACTCATCTCCACTAAACCAAATTTTGTGACCATCATCCGTTATTGATTCACCTAATCCTGTCCATCTGACTTCTGCTAGGCCCAGGATGTCCCACGAGTATCTAACAAGTTCATGTGTTAGTTCTTTGACTTTTCCACACGCATATAGCGTGCGTACATTCCAAGTTCCAACAACAAAATTTTCTCTTGGAAGTTTCAAAACAGGTGTTTGTACCCCATTCGTTGACTTATCACTCTCAAGGAGCAATGAGAGCGCGGTCGTTGTTAATCCGGGCATCGGCCGATCCGGCAAATTATTACTGAGTTGACTTTCCATCATAACATTTCAGTGGGCAAGAGGTTTGCTTGGCGGTGCCCATCTCCTCTCCAAGTATCCTTGCAGGTACATATATATATATAATAATAAATTCTTTAAGCACCAAACACGGCGCATAAGGCAGAAACCAGTGCTCTCCAGGTTGTTCGTTGTGACGCCACTCCTCTTAGCTCTTGCACATTATTTAGGCCCAACGTTCTTCCTTCTCTTATTATTGTTCTTCTGAGTGTTTCTTTTGGTCTTCCTTTTTTCCTCTTACCCTCAGGAACCCAAGTGAGCGCCTGTAGGGGTATTCTGTTGTTTTGCATTCGTAGGACATGACCGATATATGACCATCGTCTTTTCCTTATATAGTCGGAGACATATTTCTGCCTAGAGTCTTCTCTTATTTGTCGATTAGTCTTGAATTATTTCCAACTGATGTTCATGAGTTTTCTAAGACATTTGTTCTCGAATGTATTCAGCTTGTTCTCCAATGATTTTGTTATTTTCCAACTCTCACAGCCGTATGTTAACACTGAGATAACATTTGAATTAAACAGACGAAGCTTGGTATGTATATTCAATGATCGTAATTTCCAAATGTTAGATAATCTATTGAAGGCGCTAGCTGCCAAAGCAATTCTAGTATGGATTTCTCTTGTTGTGTCACCATCCTGAGTCATTTTACTGCCTAAATAATTGAAACTTTCAACTTTCTGTAGTTTTTCCCCGTTCAAGATGATATCAAAGGTCTCGTTAGAAAAGTTCATAGCTTTAGTTTTAGAGGCATTTATTTGGAGACCTATTTTAACCGAGAGATGACACAAATTATTTATTGCTTCTTGGGATTGTCTTGGTGTTGAACTTAAGAATGCTACATCATCTGCGAAATCCAGGTCCCCCAGGAATTTTTCATTTGTCCATTTTATACCTAATTGTTCATTGTGGGTATAGTTTCTCATAACTCAATCAATAGCTATTCCAAAAAGTAGGGGTGACATAATACAGCCTTGTTTCACCCCTGTTTCTACTGTAAACCATTCTGTATTTCCTTTATTTGTTCTAACACAACATCTTGCATTGTCATATAGCGCTTTGATTATATTCACATATTTTGTTGGAAAACCATAGATTGTAAGTATCTTCCACAATGATGGGCGGTGTAGACTATCAAAGGCTTTTTGAAAATCGACGAAGGTGATAATAAGTGGCGATTGCCTTTCCACTGATTCTTCTATAATTGTTCTTAGTGTGAATATTTGATCAATACATGATCGTTTCGGCCTGAAACCCGCTTGTTCTTCTCTGATCTTTTCGTCAGCATGCAATTTAAGTCTTTGTAACATCATGCAACATAATAATTTTCCAGGTACTGATAATAGAGATATACCACGCCAGTTATTACAGTCTGATAGATCACCTTTCTTCGGTAACTTTACAATAATACTGTCTTTCCATTGTTGTGGTGGTTGTTCTTCTCTCCATACTTCATTTATAATATCTAAAATTCTCAAGAGGTTGTTGTCATTAACTGCTTTAATCATTTCCCCTGAAATTTCGTCAACTCCAGCAGCTTTAAAATTTTTAAATCTTTTAACGGTTTGTTTGATCTCGTCCAGCGTGAATTCATCGCAAGTTATTGGCAAGGTGGTTGTGGATGTTTCATTATTAAAATCAGGTGTTACTGTTGGTGTGTGTGTGTGTGAATCAACTTGTGAGCCCTTGATAAACAGGTGAATAAATGCTACGTTACAAACGTATACACGCGTGCGTGAAGATCTTCCTTGTAACTTAGGAAATGTATGATGTCCCATCTTGCAAATTCTGCTATCCGGACGTACGCTTTGCCAGCTTATCTCCGATTAGACGCCAAAAACGTAATGTGTAGACTCAGACATCTACAGGACTGAAGACACAAAAGTGACTTCATAAGTTTTACAACTAATATTAATAGTTGACTTTTCATTTTAATTTATTTCTCACTATGGCTTCTTCTTAGCTGATCATTCTGTTTTTAATTCTCTTATTATGATACATAACATGAGGCGCACATGACAAGTGTTAAATATATAGAGAATGAAAATGTGTTCTGTAATGATGATATAACAATCTAGATGAAGGTGAAGTATGCAAAATGAATTACTTCATTATATTATCCTACAGGAAAAATCTTTGATTTGATTGACCATTAACGAATAGAAGTAATGAAAAAAAAAACATTCTTTTGCACATTTAGCTACGAGGCTAAGTGCAAAAAGCAATCTTAAATAATGAAACAGAAGAAATAATAATGATTGTTCGAAAATTTCCACATATATGAATTATATATATTAACACAAGAATGAAATTATGAACAGGCTGTGAACAGGCTAAGCTCTGTGAAACTCTATACTCCGCGTGTGTTGGAAAATCCGTACTGACATCTGTAGAACATGTCGTTAATTTTCTGTTTTTGCCAAGTCTTGACAATTCTGGACTGTATCTTATGATTCTGCCCCTTCCTTCACCTTTCGTCGTCACCTTGTCATGCGATTTCTACGTGCTCGAGTGCGATTTCAGTGCATGTCAATCGCTAAAAGAGGATGGGCTCTCGTAACCACCTCTTCGCCTCCTTGTTGGGGGTTCAGGGACAAGACAAACCGTGGTTTTGGATATAGAAATTATCGCTCGATATAGAAATTATCTTCCCCTTGTCACCAAGTCTTCCTCATTTTGCGGCTCGAGTGAAGTCCTTTTGTGTCGTTTTGTTGGCGTGGGCGGCTTCCTTTAATCTCTTGCATTGTCCCGCCAAGTAGACAACATGCCGCTCTCAACGTTGACTCCCATCTGGTAACCAACATTCCTGTGCGTGTCACGAGTCCTTTGTTGTCGATCGCTTTGTCGAGCATGCTATTGTACAAATGTGGTGACACTCGTTTTGTTGAAACAGGGGATTAAAGTATCACATGAATTCTTTCTATGATCCACTTGGCCGTCTCCCGTGCTAACATTAACTTGTTTAACGAGCCATGTATGTTCCAAAAGATAAAGTAAGGTTGAGAAATATGAAAGGTGTGCTTAAAGTTACACTTAATAAAAGCCGTGATAGGAAAGATAACTATAAAGAATGATGAAAGAGCAAAAACAGGAGAGAACTAAAATTAGAACGATGATGAAAAAGGTACAAGACGATAACGGCAAGGAACACTTCGAAAATCCTGCCCTTTGTCTCAACTTTTATTCTGTCCCCTCGCCCTCACACATATGTATATAGAAAAGTAATCATGTTCTGATAGAATGAAAGGCATGCAAATATCTAAATATCTATTACCACCTCTGCGATACCATATTATCACACCCTTTTTCTATTTCCAATACGAACACACATCATAATCCATCTCTTTTACTTTTACACGTGATCACTTCTATCAAGTTGGAGAAATTTAGCTATTACGTCAGTGAATCAACGTCGGCGCACCAGTTTTCAACAACCAACGGGACTCTCTTTAACCAAAACCCCACGGTCGATCAAGTGATGGCGGAATAGCATTATCATCAATTCCTGTCATACAAGGTATGTGAATATGATTAGTTAGTAATATTTGTGTCCCCTTTCTGGGAAAATCCTGTCAGCGAAGGGTACTCAAATATCCATTCACATCCTGTTTGTAAAAAACGGCCAGTTGTATTGTGTACTTTCATTGTTTTTGACCGAGTTCAGAACAATGTGTCGCGTGTAGCGAAAGAAGGTGAAAATATAATAAATGAATTTATGATTTGGCTCAAGGGTACCTGGCATTTTGTTTAGACTTAATTGAGCAATTATTTACTAGTCTTGGCTGGTATTACTCAGTGCCATATTGGCGTGTAATCACATGAATACATATCAGATATATTTCTTTGTCATTCCATGAATTTCTTAGAGATTTATAAAAATCTGGACATTTTGGTCATGACAGTTTCTTCGCAGATTGTCATAACTAATTACACATGTTGTACAGATAATTCTAAACATCCCAACATGTTTCTCCTCCCCCCCTTTCTTCACCTGCCATGCCGGCTGGCATAGGTGATCAGATCCCTCCACAACTTCCTGTTCCCACTGATGTTTATAAATGATGTTGTTGACACCTATCCATGCCGTAATTCAAACTGTCCAATAGTGTATACCGTAACAAGAACAACAATTATTATGTAAGGATTCGTGATGGTGTGACGGGAAAGGGAGGGTCTTTTGAGGTTATCGTAATGCATGTTGACGATGACAGATGATTAGTGACTTTGGTATTATCCCAGATACCCCGGGCTTTTCTGCCATCCTCCCTGTTGTTAACACCATGGCAGGTGGGACAGATTGCTTTTTTTTTTAGACAAGGGAGGGCGCACAAACTCGGGCGTATTCACACAATTTAACATTTTTTTTTATTTACTCTATATGTACTTGAGTGGAAGGGTGAAATGACGCCATATTTATATCTCGAAAATAAACGTTATTATCTTGAATTAACCACACTAACTATCCTAATTAACCCATCAGAGGTTTAACGAGTAATTTTGTTTATAAAAAAACTGCATAATATTGTGTCTCTTTGACGTTTTCTGTATCTTCACTTCCTGTTGTCACAACATATTCCAGCGTTTCTATTTTCATAACAAACCTGAAAAAAATGAATTCTTCCCTTCTAATGTCAATAATTAACTCCACCTAACGTCAGTAATAAGCGCCACCTAATGTCGGTAATTAGCTTCACCTAATGTCAGTATTAAGCTCCACCTAATGTCAGTAGTTAGCCCCACCTAGTGTCAAGTAATAAGCGCCGCATAATGTCAGTAATTAGCTCCACCTAATGTCAGTAATTAGCTCCACTTAATGTCAGTATTAAGCTCCACCTAATGTCAGCATTAAATTCCACCTAATGTCAAGAAATAAGCTCCACCTAATGTCAGTAATTAGCCCCACCTAATGCCAGCAAATAGCCCCACCTAATGTCAGTAATAAGTTCTTCCTAATGTAAGTAATTAGCTCCACCTAACGTCAGTAATAAGCTACATCTAAGGTCAATAATAAACTCCACCTAATGTCAGTAACAAACTCCACATAATGTTAGTAACAAACCTCACCCAATTTCAGAAATTAGCTCCACATAATGTCAGTAATGAGCTCCACCTAATGTCAGTAATAAGCTCCATCTAATGTCAGTAATAAGGTCCACTTAATATCAGTAATTAGCTCCACATAATGTCAATAGTAAGCTACATCTAATGGCAGTAACAAACTTCACCTAAAGTCAGTAATAAGCTCCAGCTAATATCAGTAATTAGCCCCATCTAATGTCAGTGATTACCCCCATCTAATGTCAGTATTAAGCTCCACCTAATGTCAGAATTAAGCTCCACCTACCGTCAGTAATATGCTCCACCTAATGTCAGTGATAAGCTCCTCCTTATGCCAGTAATAAATTCCACCTAATGTCAGTAATTAGCCCTACCTAATGCCAGCAATTCCCCCCCCCCCCCCCAACCATGTCAGCTCCAACTAATGACAGTAATTAGCTGCACCTAATGTCAGTGATAAACTCTACCTAATGTCAATATTAAGCTCCACCTATTGTCAGTAATTAGTCCCACCTAATGTCGGTAATTAGCCGCACCTAATGTCAGTATTAAGGGCCACCTAATGTCAGTATTCAGAAGAGACCCCGATGCCATCACAAGAACAGCTATGCTATGGACCCCTGAAAGAAAATGAAAGAGAGGCCGACCAAAAACAACTTGGCGGAGGACTGTGGACGCTGAGATGCAAAGAATGAACCAGAGTTGGGGCACTGTACGAAGGATGGCCGCCGACCGAGCAAAGTGGAATCAATTTGTTGTTGCCCTACAAGACGCCACCAGGCGTAATGGCCACTAACTGCTTTGACGATCGGCGGCTAAGGATCAAAGAAGAAGAAGAATATCAGTATTAAAGTCCACCTAATGTCAGTAATATGCTCCATTTAATGTCAGTGATAAGCTCCACCTTATGTCAGTAATAAGCTCCACCTAATGTCATTAATTAGCTCCACCTAATGTCAGTAATTACCCCCTCCTAATGTCAGTAATAAGCTCCATCTAATATCAGTAATAAACTCCATCTAATGTCAGTAATTAGCTACACGCATTGTCAGCAATAAGCTCCATCCAATTTCAGTAATTAGCCCCACGTAATGTCAGTGATAGCTCCATCTAATGTCAGTAATAAACTTCACATAATATCACTAACAAACTCCACCTAATGTCAGTATTAAGCTCCACCTTATGTCAGTAATAAACGCACCTAATGTCAGTAATTAGCCCTACCTAATGTCAGCAATTAGTCACTTTGATTACGGAAACAACAGCAAACGGATTGATTTGTCGTTGCCCTAAAGACGCCATTAGGCGTGATGGGAACAACGGCAAAGAAAATCTATTCGCTGTTGCCCTTAAAACGCCATTAAAACGTAATGGCCACTGCTGACTGCTTTGCCGGTCATTGGCTAAGGACGGAAGAAGAAGAAGAATGTCAGCAATTAGCCCACTCCCCCAATGTCAGTAATAAGCTCCAACAATGGCAGTAATTAGCCCCACCTAATGTCAGTTATTAGCCGCACCTAATGTCAGTATTAAGCTCCAACTAATGTCAGTAATTAGCTCCACCTAATGTCAGTAATTATCCCCACCTAATGTCAGTAATAAGCTCCATATAAAATCAGTAATAAACTCCACCTAATGTCAGTAATTAGCAACACATATTGTCAGCAGTATGCTCCATCCAATTTCAGTAATTAGCCCCCACGTAATGTCAGTAATAAGCTCCATCTAATGTCAGTAATAAACTCCACCTAATGTCAGTAACAAACGTCACCTATTATCAGTAACAAACGACACCTAATGTCAGTAATTAGCTCCACATAATGTCAGTAGTAAGCTCCACCTAATGTCAGTAATTAGTAGGGCTGCACGGAATATTCGATTCGTATTCGATTCTGTGCCGAGTAGTGCATTAAATGAACTTTTCGTATTCGGTGCCGAATAGTACGCTGCCATCAAATACAAATAGTAAATTTAGGTCTACCCGCGGCCTGATAAATTTAGACCCAGAAAGTAGGCTGACTCAATTGGTCTTCCTACTAACTCAATACACCACACCTTGCGATGCATACTTTAGCGCGTAGCGGGTTGCATCAGTTGACTAGGCCGAGGGAACAAAGTCGTGGGCAATAGAGAGTGCAGAGGCAACGAAAGTACATCAAGCCATCGGCAAAATGATGGCACTAGACATTCAGCCATTTTCCATCGTGCAAGATGTTGGTTTCATGTTTCTGGTTGGTTTATTGGAGCGGAGATACACAATGCCAAGCAGGAATTTTTTTACTGACATAATTATTCTTAACATGTACAGCTCTGTTAGGGCTAATATCCAGCACAACGATATCTCGCCGCGCCTTCAACAAGCGTCCCAAGTGAACGTCTGTTCCGCACTGCTGGCAACACGTTTTCAGATAACATATGTTGTCTTTTGGCAGAGAATGTTGAGAGACTCGTTTTTTTAAAACGCCAATGCATGTTTCATGCAGCAATTTAAAAAGGGATTAATGGCTATTTGCCGTATTTTTTATAACAATGTATAATTAATAAAAATGTCAGTAGACCTATTGAACACAACTTTTTATGCCCAACATTCACTCACTATTCGTATTCGGCCGAATAGTTAAAGGCCTCTATTCGCATTCGGCCGAATAGTAACAACCACTTTTCGGTGCAGGCCTATGATAGGAAACTCTTTACAGAGCGATACAACAGGAAGCAATCTGATCATCAGAAGGAGTCCCTCCATCCGACAAGTGTTTCGGCCCGATATACTCTGTCACGAACGGTTTATAGAATGAATGTCAGTACTCATGCTCCGGTGGGAGCTAGATATGTTTATGTAAGTTGTGAGTTGAAGTGAGTGAATGTTAAGTTTGACTGTGGGCATGAATGCATTAGTAGCAGTAAGCGCTAATGTCGAGTTCACGGGCATGACTGAGTTGTTGTGAACGAAGTGTGGGTGAAGACTGGTCAGGTGTGAAAAGGGTCATGTGTGGGAAAAAGGATTGGAGAGGGATTAGAGCGAAGAGAGATTACGTGGAGAGTGAAGGCGAAATGATAGAAGAAAAATAGGAAATATATGGAGATATTTTGAAATTCGTTCCATGAGATGCTGTTGTAATTATGCACATCATACATTGTGCTTTTCTTATGTGATGATTTATGGCCAAAGCGGCAGTCTGCCTGTGTTATTGTGTTATACTCAAGTTTGTGACATAAAGTCGTCGGATATCGTATCTACGTGTTGGAGTTTAGTGAATTAACCATTAGCTGTGAATAACGAGCCATGTTTGTCGCTCTATGTGTATGTAATACATATTTGTCAATGTGTACACACAGCAAGCACTTGACATACTCCTTTACACTCTAAGGGGATGTCACAGAGTGCTCGAAGATTATGTCTAGATTATTTTAAAATTCCTTATTTTTCTTTTCCTTCACATTTTGTCTGTTTCTTCTACGGAAATATTTGCACCTGCGATCGTTTCTTTAGCTGTTTTTCAAGTCTTCACTAATAGTCCTGTCATTCTATCCAAATTCTATCTTCTTCAACAAAGGCACTTAAAAGCATTTCTTTAAGGATGTCTATACGATTTATTCGCTTAATCGAAACGACCAGTGGTTCCCAGAGTATCATATTTCGGTGTTCAGTGGTCAACTGAAAACCGCCACAATAAATCTTGGTACGTGCCTAAGCATGAGACGGGAAATAATTAACTCTGGACGTGGGAACGGAAACATTTTAACTTCATGCGAACGAACGCTGAGTTTTAAGATCACTTGCTGATTAACCGTCGAAGACAACGCACGCTTAGAAGTTATAGAATAGAAACCTCAAACTACCTCATATCTACAAATATATGTGATTGAGAGTAACGCTACTAAAGTTCTATTTCTTAAGCTGTGATAAAGTCCTGAGCGGTAAGCAAACTCTCAGTATTCGCTTAATTAGCTAACTCTAATATCAAGGGATTGGTTAATGGATGTAAAGTGTGAAATACTTAATATTGTGGTTTTATTTCTTTACATTAGATAGATAGCGATTTTTCATTTATGTATTTTGAATGTTATTGATGCATTATAATTATGTAAGTACTGGCTGATATCTGAAAGTACTACATTCTAATGATTTTGAGAAAGCTGTTGTGAACGAGAGAAGAACCATGTTGTTCAATGAACGAGTGAATGAAATAGCATTCCTCCAATGCAGTCACGCAAGGACGCACACGGCCAGGCGTCTGCTTGTAACAAAGGTTGACCTGACTGACTGACCCGACCAGTGTGAGACTACCGCTAGACAGGAATTTGTAAACAAATGGACAGTCGCCTTTAAGGAAAAGACTGACGTTACCGGTTCAGGTAAATATATTATTAGGAACCAATCTGAGACGAAATGTCCAGAATGGCTGTAGTTAATATATCTGTATAAAAACAGAAGATTGATTACCTGCATTATCTTCCACAGCCCAGTTGCAGAATCCTAGCCAGTTTCTGGATTTTGATTGCTGTCAATTGTTGCGAGTAAACCGCCTAGTTGCTCTATGCTACAGAGAGAACTAGTGCTTACGTCTCAAACCCTCTAGCGGTGATCACAAGTCAGCAACCCTGAGCAGTCTATAGCATATGAGCAGTCTACAGCTTTAAGCAGTCAACACCTCGTCAGCACCTGAACATCATAATTCAACTTCACAACCAGGTGAACGAACAGCCTAGTCATCTCTTGGACTGTAGCTCAACTGAATCAAATTCTCCACTTGGTAATCCCTACCTACTGTGTCGCCCAGGAGAAGTCCAAGCAGATAAGTCTACTTAAAACCCAGGCCAAAATCAGAATTCACTTATCCAAGAAATAGCCGTAGGAATAAACTTTCGTCAGTGAGGAAAATAGCCTCTTACTTCTTATCTGAACCAAAGACACTGACAGTTCTAAATTTCCTAGTATTTCTTTTTTTTCAAAGTATATGACAACATTGATTTTATATTTCTACTGTAATTAAAGTAATTATGTACATTCTGTAACTCACCATCATTCTGAGTTTGACTTAGTAGATTGTATGTTCTGTTCAGAAAAACATTCTCAACCCTCTTTGTATTACTTGTTACTACTAGTTCATCTTCAAAAAGATTTGAGTAAGAAAGAGTTAGTCGTCGCCAGAAAAATACAAGAGTTGGCAGTCTAAAGGTGAGAGAATCACTGACACCAACCTGTGCCCTTCTGTTAACTCTTTCCCTCAACACTAGCTCACATCTGTGAAAACTAGTGTCTAAAGGTCTATGTGCTTTCTACACATCTTCCTCACTTTACAAAACTCTTTATGCGACAATTGAATTCTCATTCAATGTCAATTGGAGTGCACCATCAAATATATCTGCGACAAACTGGAGTCTCAGTCCGGGATCTTGCCTTTGGTGACCTATCTGCAGAAGAATTGTTGAATCTTTAACTAGTAGTCTACCAATACCTTGGAGTAGAATCTATTATATATCCCTAGATAACGAAACTTCTTATATTTTCTGAACAGAATTGTGGAATTACACAGTAGAATAAGGAAATTGAAATCTGAATGGTCCTGGAATTAATTAATTAATTATTTAATTAATTAAGTTACTTAGATTAATTAAGCTCATTAAGTTAATTAGTGGCTTAAGATAACTAAGTGTACAAGTTGATGATTGTGTGTGAAAGACTGGCTGCAATTGTAATACCTTACTTCAGAAGAAATAAGAGTATACACAGGGTTAAAAATAAATAAATTATACTTGAGTCTGGCTCAAGTTAATAATATCTTAATTCAGTAGAAATAAGTATATTATTAAACTATCAATTATACTAGTCTCCTGAAAAGGGATACATTACGTCAGTAGACTTAATAGTATTACCTCGAGCTCAGTAAATTGATCAGTGGTTATTATTACAATACTTCACAGAATTATTAGTAATAATCGGAAGCAAGTGTAGCGTCTGTCTAAAGTTAATAATACCTTAATTCAGCAGAAATAAGTATATTATTAAAATATCAATTATACTAGCATCTGTAAAGGGATACATTACGTCAGTAGACTTAATAGTATTACCTCGAGCTTCTGTAAATTGATCAGTGGTTTATTATTACAATACTTCATAGAATTATTAGTAATAACTGGAAGCTAGTGCAGCGTATACTGAGAGATTGAACTACCTACCCAGCGACCTAAAATGAACGCAGTAGCTGAACTGAGAGCTCAATTTATCCAATATTTGAAAGATCACAAAGTGAACGATTCCATAAAAATTATAAGATGTTTAGATACATGGATAAGTGACTCTTATTTGGAAGGCAATGAAAGAGGTTACTCGAGAAAGTTAATTGCGAAACATGTCTTAGAACAGGCAGAACTTTTCACGAGAACAGAGATGGAAATGACAGAGAGTGATGAAAAATGGACTCGCGACTGGAACGAGAAGGAAGCCAAGTGGAAAGAAGAGGCCATAAGAAGTGAAGCTTATGAGAAGGAACAGCTGGAAGCTCAACCCTACCTTAAGTTGAAGACGCCGCCACTGGAAACTCAAAACTCGCTAGGAGATTTGAAACCCATGATTAGTCATGAGGCCACGGAATCCCAGAGCCCCACTCCCAGGTCAGATGAACCATTATTTCAAGAGGAAGCACCCTCTGCTCCACAGGAAGCGCAACTTAGTACTCAGAGCCCATGTTTAGGCAAAGCAGAGAGGCGCACATCGAACTCGATAAGTCACGACCCCTTTGTGAAGGAACCTACGCACATAAATGCTGGTAGTATGAGGGAAAGTACACTCTCGTCAGGAACACGTCAGAAAAGGAATCTCCCAGACACCCCGAACATCTCTAATAATCAACAACATGCCTTTGCTCAATCTCAGAAAGCACACAAAGACCGATTTCATAACCACAACAAAAGCGCTCAGGACTACCAAAACAATATAAACACGGTAACCCTTCAAGAAAGGAAAAACCGAAGGAATGGAGACTGTAAAGAAGCGTCTAAGCAGACAGATAACTTCAGTAACGGCCCCATCCCGCGATTAATGTCATCTGGGCAACAAAAGGACAGAGAGCTTAATAGTAGCCCAGAGGAACCTCTCATTGTTGACATTAACGGAGTGAACGACAAGGGAAGTTACATAGTTCTAGGAGAACTGAAACAGCCTTTGATGGTACACGCGGAACCACCAAAAGGGCTGATAAAACATGTGACTCGTAGAGACACAATGGGCTCTTTAATTAGAGTTGTAAACCAGGTTCAGGAGGAAACTTTTTTACCTGACTTTATCCACTGGAATGTTGGAAAAGTATAAACCGGCAGAACATTGCCACATCACTGGGTTTAACCCAGAACAAAAAACCCCACACCTTCTCTGTGAAAGAGAAGCGAATATGACACCCAGCGAACGTAGTTCACAGGCGTGAGGTGGACAAATGTTCTTCTGTGAAAACATCATGCAAACGGAAATTTTAGCACCCCTACCAAACAATGGACCACGGGAACTTAAAAACACGGATGAAAATGAGAGAGTTCATACTTCTGCTGAGAAGCCATTCTATAGCAGTTTCCCTAATCCCAAGGAGACGATTAGTTTTACAGAAGGAGATGAGTATTTTCAAACGAGTGGAGATACGCCAGGGTCATTGAAAGATCCAAACAAAATTTTGCTTGAGAAAATCACAACAGTGATAGGAAAAGCCCAGGCTGAAAACCATTCAGCAGAGACTGAGGTACAAGATACGCCTGTGGTTGAGAAAAGAATTGATAATGGGAATAACCAGCGAATAGACAGAAAGTGGAAGGGAGAGAATAACACCCGCATTAAACCACTTGTGAGAAAAGCTATAAAGTTGATTTTCACCCACCCCAAACTGCCTCGTTCATACCTGAACGCCAGTTACCCTCAATCTTGGTGTGATTTATCAATGAACAAGTTGTCTGCAAACTTGAGATGTTTCGGAAACTTGAGAGTTGCTATTTATAACCCACGTAGGGCATGGAAAACTTTCAATCCAGAAAGAAAGACAGGGAACATTAACCGCCTAGGCAGGTCAAACATAGCAGCAGACTTAAGGAGATACATGAGAAGTTCATATGTCTCAGGGAAGAGACACAAGCAAGAATCTCATTGTTACCGGGACAAAGGATGTTTTGCACGCCCATTCAAGCGGACCACGGAACAATGGCAGACAAAGCGCAGTGAACTCACAACAGATAGTGGACTCTCTACACTAGTTCATCTGAAATTTCTAGAGGTGAATCAGTACAGCATTTTGACCGGACAAACTATCTTAGTAGGAATTACGAAAGTTAGCTCCTTGAGAACTCGGAACTTCAGGGATTCTCAAAATGTAGAGCCATGGCCAAGTGGAGCGTTAGCAAGCGGACAAAGGTCGAGAGAATTGAAAAGTTGGGTGACAGAAGGAATTTATAATTTAGACAAAGACCTTCTCTCTTTGAATAGTTTGCAACTATTTTAAATTGGGGAGTATCTGTCACAGAGTGCTCGAAGATTTTGTCTAAATTATTTTAAAATTCCTTACTTTTCTTTTCCTTCACATTTTGTCTGTTTCTTCTACGGAAATATTTGCACCTGCGATCGTTTCTTTAGCTGTTTTTCAAGTCTTCACTAATAGTCCTGTCATTCTATCCAAATTCTATCTTCTTCTACAAAGGCACTTAAAAGCATTTCTTTAAGGATGTCTATACGATTTATTCGCTTAATCGAAACGACCAGTGGTTCCCAGAGTATCATATTTCGGTGTTCAGTGGTCAACTGAAAACCGCCACAATAAATCTTGGTACGTGCCTAAGCATGAGACGGGAAATAATTAACTCTGGACGTGGGAACGGAAACATTTTAACTTCATGCGAACGAACGCTGAGTTTTAAGATCACTTGCTGATTAACCGTCGAAGACAACGCACGCTTAGAAGTTATAGAATAGAAACCTCAAACTACCTCATATCTACAAATATATGTGATTGAGAGTAACGCTACTAAAGTTCTATTTCTTAAGCTGTGATAAAGTCCTGAGCGGTAAGCAAACTCTCAGTATTCGCTTAATTAGCTAACTCTAATATCAAGGGATTGGTTAATGGATGTAAAGTGTGAAATACTTAATATTGTGGTTTTATTTCTTTACATTAGATAGATAGCGATTTTTCATTTATGTATTTTGAATGTTATTGATGCATTATAATTATGTAAGTACTGGCTGATATCTGAAAGTACTACATTCTAATGATTTTGAGAAAGCTGTTGTGAACGAGAGAAGAACCATGTTGTTCAATGAACGAGTGAATGAAATAGCATTCCTCCAATGCAGTCACGCATGGACGCACACGGCCAGGCGTCTGCTTGTAACAAAGGTTGACCTGACTGACCCGACCAGTGTGAGACTACCGCTAGACAGGAATTTGTAAACAAATGGACAGTCGCCTTTAAGGAAAAGACTGACGTTACCGGTTCAGGTAAATATATTATTAGGCACCAATCTGAGACGAAATGTCCAGAATGGCTGTAGTTAATATATCTGTATAAAAACAGAAGATTGATTACCTGCATTATCTTCCACAGCCCAGTTGCAGAATCCTAGCCAGTTTCTGGATTTTGATTGCTGTCAATTGTTGCGAGTAAACCGCCTAGTTGCTCTATGCTACAGAGAGAACTAGTGCTTACGTCTCAAACCCTCTAGCGGTGATCACAAGTCAGCAACCCTGAGCAGTCTATAGCATATGAGCAGTCTACAGCTTTAAGCAGTCAACACCTCGTCAGCACCTGAACATCATAATTCAACTTCACAACCAGGTGAACGAACAGCCTAGTCATCTCTTGGACTGTAGCTCAACTGAATCAAATTCTCCAGTTGGTAATCCCTACCTACTGGGACGCCCAGGAGAAGTCCAAGCAGATAAGTCTACTTAAAACCCAGGCCAAAATCAGAATTCACTTTTCCAAGAAATAGCCGTAGGAATAAACTTTCGTCAGTGAGGAAAATAGCCTCTTACTTCTTATCTGAACCAAAGACACTGACAGTTCTAAATTTCCTAGTATTTCTTTTTTTTCAAAGTATATGACAACATTGATTTTATATTTCTACTGTAATTAAAGTAATTATGTACATTCTGTAACTCACCATCATTCTGAGTTTGACTTAGTAGATTGTATGTTCTGTTCAGAAAAACATTCTCAACCCTCTTTGTATTACTTGTTACTACTAGTTCATCTTCAAAAAGATTTGAGTAAGAAAGAGTTAGTCGTCGCCAGAAAAATACAAGAGTTGGCAGTCTAAAGGTGAGAGAATCACTGACACCAACCTGTGCCCTTCTGTTAACTCTTTTCCTCAACACTAGCTCACATCTGTGAAAACTAGTGTCTAAAGGTCTATGTGCTTTCTACACATCTTCCTCACTTTACAAAACTCTTTATGCGACAATTGAATTCTCATTCAATGTCAATTGGAGTGCACCATCAAATATATCTGCGACAAACTGGAGTCTCAGTCCGGGATCTTACCTTTGGTGACCTATCTGCAGAAGAATTGTTGAATCTTTAACTAGTAGTCTATCAATACCTTGGAGTAGAATCTATTATATATCCCTAGATAACGAAACTTCTTATATTTTCTGAACAGAATTGTGGAATTACACAGTAGAATAAGGAAATTGAAATCTGAATGGTCCTGGAATTAATTAATTAATTATTTAATTAATTAAGTTACTTAGATTAATTAAGCTCATTAAGTTAATTAGTGGCTTAAGATAACTAAGTGTACAAGTTGATGATTGTGTGTGAAAGACTGGCTGCAATTGTAATACCTTACTTCAGAAGAAATAAGAGTATACACAGGGTTAAAAATAAATAAATTATACTTGAGTCTGGCTCAAGTTAATAATATCTTAATTCAGTAGAAATAAGTATATTATTAAACTATCAATTATACTAGTCTCCTGAAAAGGGATACATTACGTCAGTAGACTTAATAGTATTACCTCGAGCTCAGTAAATTGATCAGTGGTTATTATTACAATACTTCACAGAATTATTAGTAATAATCGGAAGCAAGTGTAGCGTCTGTCTAAAGTTAATAATACCTTAATTCAGCAGAAATAAGTATTATTAAAATATCAATTATACTAGCATCTGTAAAGGGATACATTACGTCAGTAGACTTAATAGTATTACCTCGAGCTTCTGTAAATTGATCAGTGGTTTATTATTACAATACTTCATAGAATTATTAGTAATAACTGGAAACTAGTGCAGCGTATACTGAGAGATTGAACTACCTACCCAGCGACCTAAAATGAACGCAGTAGCTGAACTGAGAGCTCAATTTATCCAATATTTGAAAGATCACAAAGTGAACGATTCCATAAAAATTATAAGATGTTTAGATACATGGATAAGTGACTCTTATTTGGAAGGCGAGGAAAGAGGTTACTCGAGAAAGTTAATTGCGAAACATGTCTTAGAACAGGCAGAACTTTTCACGAGAACAGAGATGGAAATGATAGAGAGTGATGAAAAATGGACTCGCGACTGGAACGAGAAGGAAGCCAAGTGGAAAGAAGAGGCCATAAGAAGTGAAGCTTATGAGAAGGAACAGCTGGAAACTCAACCCTACCTTAAGTTGAAGACGCCGCCACTGGAAACTCAAAACTCGCTAGGAGATTTGAAACCCATGATTAGTCATGAGGCCACGGAATCCCAGAGCCCCACTCCCAGGTCAGATGAACCATTATTTCAAGAGGAAGCACCCTCTGCTCCACAGGAAGCGCAACTTAGTACTCAGAGCCCATGTTTAGGCAAAGCAGAGAGGCGGACATCGAACTCGATAAGTCATGACCCCTTTGTGAAGGTACCTACGCACATAAATGCTGGTAGTATGAGGAAAAGTACACTCTCGTCAGGAACACGTCAGAAAAGGAATTTCCCAGACACCCCGAACATCTCTAATGAACAACAACATGCCTTCGCTCAATCTCAGAAAGCACACAAAGACCGATTTCATAACCACAACAAAACCGCTCAGGACTACCAAAACAATATAAACACGGTAACCCTTCAAGAAAGGAAAAAACCGAAGGAATGGAAACTGTAAAGAAGCGTCTAAGCAGACAGATAACTTCAGTAACGGCCCCATCCCGCGATTAATGTCATCTGGGCAACCAAAGGACAGAGAGCTTAATAGTAGCCCAGAGGAACCTCTCATTGTTGACATTTACGGAGTGAACGACAAGGGAAGTTACATAGTTCTAGGAGAACTGAAACAGCCTTTGATGGTACACGCGGAACCACCAAAAGGGCTGATAAAACATGTGACTCATAGAGACACAATGGGCTCTTTAATTAGAGTCGTAGACCAGGTTCAGGAGGAAACTTTTTTACCTGTGACTTTATCCACTGGAATGTTGGAAAAGTTTAAACCGGCAGAACATTGCCACATCACTGGGTTTAACCCAGAACCAAAAACCCCACACCTTCTCTGTGAGAGAGAAGCGAATATGACACCCAGCGAACGTAGTTCACAGGCGTCAGGTGGACAAATGTTCTTCTGTGAAAACATCATGGAAACGGAAATTTTAGCACCCTTACTAAACAATGGACCACGGGAACATAAAAACACGGATGAAAATGAGAGAGTTCATACTTCTGCTGAGAAACCATTCTATAACAGCTTCCCCAATCTCAAGGAGACGATTAGTTTTACAGAAGGAGAAGCATATTTTCAAATGAGTGGAGATACGTCAGGGTCATTGAAAGATCCAAACAAAATTTTGCTTGAGAAAATCACAACAGTGATAGGAAAAGCCCAGGCTGAAAACCATTCAGCAGAGACTGAGGTACAAGATACGCCTGTGGTTGAGAAAAGAATGGATAATGGGAATAACCAGCGAATAGACAGAAAGTGGAAGGGAGAGAATAACACCCACATTAAACCACTTGTGAGAAAAGCTATAAAGTTGATTTTCACCCACACCAAACTACCTCGTTCATACCTGAACGCCAGTTACCCTCAATCTTGGTGTGATTTATCAATGAACAAGTTGTCTGCAAACTTGAGATGTTTAGGAAACTTGAGGTTGCTATTTATAACCCACGTAGGGCATGGACAACTTTCAATCCAGAAAGAAAGACAGGGAACATTAACCGCCTAGGCAGGTCAAACATAGCAGCAGACTTAAGGAGATACATGAGAAGTTCATATGTCTCAGGGAAGAGACACAAGCAAGAATCTCATTGTTACCGGGACAAAGGATGTTTTGCACGCCCATTCAAGCGGACCACGGAACAATGGCAGACAAAGCGCAGTGAACTCACAACAGATAGTGGACTCTCTACACTAGTTCATCTGAAATTTCTTTTGTATGAAGAGGTGAATCAGTACAGCATTTTGACCGGACAAACTATCTTAGTAGGAATTACGAAAGTTAGCTCTTTGAGAACTCGGAACTTCAGGGATTCTCAAAATGTAGAGCCATGGCCAAGTGGAGCGTTAGCAAGCGGACAAAGGTCGAGAGAATTGAAAAGTTGGGTGACAGAAGGAATTTATAATTTAGACAAAGACCTTCTCTCTTTGAATAGTTTGCAACTATTTTAAATTGGGGAGTATCTGTCACAGGGTGCTCGAAGGTTTTGTCTAGATTATTTTAAAATTCCTTACTTTTCTTTTCCTTCACATTTTGTCTGTTTCTTCTACGGAAATATTTGCACCTGCGATCGTTTCTTTAGCTGTTTTTCAAGTCTTCACTAATAGTCCTGTCATTCTATCCAAATTCTATCTTCTTCTACAAAGGCACTTAAAAGCATTTCTTTAAGGATGTCTATACGATTTATTCGCTTAATCGAAACGACCAGTGGTTCCCAGAGTATCATATTTCGGTGTTCAGTGGTCAACTGAAAACCGCCACAATAAATCTTGGTACGTGCCTAAGCATGAGACGGGAAATAATTAACTCTGGACGTGGGAACGGAAACATTTTAACTTCATGCGAACGAACGCTGAGTTTTAAGATCACTTGCTGATTAACCGTCGAAGACAACGCACGCTTAGAAGTTATAGAATAGAAACCTCAAACTACCTCATATCTACAAATATATGTGATTGAGAGTAACGCTACTAAAGTTCTATTTCTTAAGCTGTGATAAAGTCCTGAGCGGTAAGCAAACTCTCAGTATTCGCTTAATTAGCTAACTCTAATATCAAGGGATTGGTTAATGGATGTAAAGTGTGAAATACTTAATATTGTGGTTTTATTTCTTTACATTAGATAGATAGCGATTTTTCATTTATGTATTTTGAATTTTATTGATGCATTATAATTATGTAAGTACTGGCTGATATCTGAAAGTACTACATTCTAATGATTTTGAGAAAGCTGTTGTGAACGAGAGAAGAACCATGTTGTTCAATGAACGAGTGAATGAAATAGCATTCCTCCAATGCAGTCACGCAAGGACGCACACGGCCAGGCGTCTGCTTGTAACAAAGGTTGACCTGACTGACCCGACCAGTGTGAGACTACCGCTAGACAGGAATTTGTAAACAAATGGACAGTCGCCTTTAAGGAAAAGACTGACGTTACCGGTTCAGGTAAATATATTATTAGGAACCAATCTGAGACGAAATGTCCAGAATGGCTGTAGTTAATATATCTGTATAAAAACAGAAGATTGATTACCTGCATTATCTTCCACAGCCCAGTTGCAGAATCCTAGCCAGTTTCTGGATTTTGATTGCTGTCAATTGTTGCGAGTAAACCGCCTAGTTGCTCTATGCTACAGAGAGAACTAGTGCTTACGTCTCAAACCCTCTAGCGGTGATCACAAGTCAGCAACCCTGAGCAGTCTATAGCATATGAGCAGTCTACAGCTTTAAGCAGTCAACACCTCGTCAGCACCTGAACATCATAATTCAACTTCACAACCAGGTGAACGAACAGCCTAGTCATCTCTTGGACTGTAGCTCAACTGAATCAAATTCTCCACTTGGTAATCCCTACCTACTGTGACGCCCAGGAGAAGTCCAAGCAGATAAGTCTACTTAAAACCGAGGCCAAAATCAGAATTCACTTATCCAAGAAATAGCCGTAGGAATAAACTTTCGTCAGTGAGGAAAATAGCCTCTTACTTCTTATCTGAACCAAAGACACTGACAGTTCTAAATTTCCTAGTATTTCTTTTTTTTCAAAGTATATGACAACATTGATTTTATATTTCTACTGTAATTAAAGTAATTATGTACATTCTGTAACTCACCATCATTCTGAGTTTGACTTAGTAGATTGTATGTTCTGTTCAGAAAAACATTCTCAACCCTCTTTGTATTACTTGTTACTACTAGTTCATCTTCAAAAAGATTTGAGTAAGAAAGAGTTAGTCGTCGCCAGAAAAATACAAGAGTTGGCAGTCTAAAGGTGAGAGAATCACTGACACCAACCTGTGTCCTTCTGTTAACTCTTTCCCTCAACACTAGCTCACATCTGTGAAAACTAGTGTCTAAAGGTCTATGTGCTTTCTACACATCTTCCTCACTTTACAAAACTCTTTATGCGACAATTGAATTCTCATTCAATGTCAATTGGAGTGCACCATCAAAAATATCTGCGACAGGGGAGTAGGCCCACTTGCGTCATGACTCCCAAGCGTCTCAGCCTCCTGTTGTCTTGTTTCGAAAATGAACCCATTTCACTTATGGTAGCAACTTTAATCCACAACTCCGCCAGCCGTGGAGGCAATTGTGAAAGTAACAAAGAGAAGACAAATTATTCCGTTCGTTCCGTCGCACACACTGAGACACCATCGCGAAGCCGACGCCACTGCGCGTTCCCCACTGAAATTCTGACACTGACACCTCTATAATATACATCGCCTGTCGCCTCTCAGCCACAGCCCTTTCACTAGTACACCAAAAACTCAGCGTATTGTGGACTTAGAAAACTTCGTGGTGTTTTCTGTACCGCAGCGTTTATTGTCATTTCCCTTGCCCATTGCGGTTGTTCCACAGCCAGCCTGATGCCTTTTCGGCAGTTTCACTAAGCCTCTTCAGTGCCCTTGTTCCCGACTGTCCCCTCAGCCCCAACAGTTTCAATAAATCATACACTGATGCAGCCACAAGCCCTCTTGCGCCCACTTCAACAGCCATGACCCTTGCAGTGAACCCATCGTGTCTCAGATCCGCGGCCAGCCCTAGTAATTAGCTCCACATAATGTCAGTAATAAACTGCACCTAATGTCAGTAACAAACTCCACCTAATGTCAGTAATTAAATCCACATAATGTCAACAATAAGCTCCACCTAATGTCAGTAACAAGCTCCACCTAATAGCAGTAATTAGCCCCACCTGCATCGACGTCATTCAGGAAATCCCCATTACTATATTTAGCTGTTCTTTATTATATTCTTAATATTCTTCTGTAAAATGACATGACTCTTGCGATTATTCATTATACACTTCTATATGTCGTGATTGGCTGCAAATTACCGAAGAGCTCTCTTGCTTACTTCCACTGACCAAAAAAAAAAACAATGTAGATCCAGAAGTTCCATATTGAGGAGAAATGTCGTAAAAGACGTCGAAAATCGGCACGATTCCGGTACATACAAATTACACGAGTTGTATTTTTATTTATTTTTCACGTTTCTCACGTAACTATACGCTTGCTTTCTTTCTGTTTGTGTTTGCTTGTCCCTGATGGAGGCCCTGTGGCCGCAAACTAGGTAATTAAGTCCCGGTAAGAGATTTTACCCTTTTTTTTTTAACAACCTATCGCAAAAGACGAGCGATGAGATTTCAGCCACACGGTTAAAAAACTTGCCACATAAACCACTATTGTAAGAGCAACTACATTTATTTAATGCAAAATGTCTGCAAGTGTTTTAAGTAGAATTGTGTACCCAACCTTTTAAAGCGCGAAATAAGTGCAACAAGATCTGTCGGTCGGGCCGTGATTTCATTGCATTATGAAATATGTGAAATTCACAACTGATCAAGCCCATCACACACGCATGCACACAGAAGAGAACAATCTTCAATTAAAAAATCAAGACATTCATATTTTATGGCTGCGAATCATGGACAACAACAAAAACAACAACCACCAGGTTATAGACTTTCATTATGGATACTTGCGTAGAGCGGAAGGATCGACATGTTACAAGGCCACCAATGTAGAAAAAATGGAAAGAGCCAGATAAATGCCAGTGGAAAAATGTGATGAGGATTAGAAGCAGGACGGGATAAGTCATACATTTGATGAAACCTGTTGATAGCATCACAAGACATTGCTGTGCCCCATCGTTCAGAAACATACAAAATGACTACTTTGACACTGGATGCAAACATATTTTTGTGTATGCCGTGACCCCCCCCCCACTCATCCGCCTTTCTTCCGTGACCTCAACGTCTACTAAATCATCGCCCTATGATTTACAGGTAGATCACGATTGACAGGTTGCCGACCACTTCTGTATGCTCATGAGAGACGCCTGAGACAGACTGCCAACATTGTTGAGAGAAACAGATATGAATATATGAGAGCCACCAGAGACGCCTGAAACAGACCGACAACTTTGTGAGAGAAATCATCATCCTCGTCATCATCATCATCATCATCATCGCCATCATCATCACCACTATCATCTTCATCATCATAATTATCCTCATCACCTACATTATTTTCCTGTTCGCTTCCTATAGAACATTGAACCACAACAACAGCTGCCCCTTTAGAGGGATGTCGCGTTTAGATAGGTTTTAAAGTTATTTATGGTCCCACCTGAGTATAGGGGATGGTAATAATACGTGAGAAGTAAAGGTGTACGAAAATAGATTTTCACGAGTGAATAGTTAAGGAGAAGATCTCACGGTTGTTTGTACCCTATACCAGAGCGCTCTTTTTGTTTCGGTGACCGGAATTCTGACTCCGGGTATAACATTTTCATGTGCACCGTAAACGACTACTGAGGTTTTGGCGGGGAAAATCAGCTGATGTGTGTGTAAAATCAGTAAAATATAAATCATTACACACTCGTTCTGGATAAAGACAGCGCTAAAATTCTTTTGTGTACTGTAACTTTGTTCTGTGTTCTATTTCTGATTGCATTTTTATTTGATTGAAATTATATTTGACGGAGTTACAGACTTGAAAACAGCGTCATCATTTGAGGAAATTCATAACAGAAGTAATCTTTTTATTAATGTAATATCTAAAAATCGGCCCATTCGTATGAGTTTATAATTATAAAGACTTCTCGAGGGGAAGCTAAAGATTATTTCCACATACTTTTTTTTTGGTTTCATATCTTGAGAATGTGTGGTAGTCAGTTTTGTGAGTTTGGCATTACAAGAACAAGCATATTGTCACCAGATTTTATAACATCTAAATCACTGCAAACGCATTTCTGATACTCGCAAATCTTAAATAAGGTTGTAAAAAAAGAACTTTTTGTAAAGCACCATCTGTTTTTGCATTTTCTTTCATTTATAATGATACTTAACTAGACGTATATGAGCGTCAGAAAACATGTAAAGCTATAGATAGATTACTTCCACATACTTTGATCTATCTTTCAAGTCTTGTTAATCTTGTATTTATAATATGAATGTCTTTTTTTAATTGTGTGTGAGATAAGGACTGTTCTATTAGTGTTCTTTGGTAGACAATCCTGTGCACACGACGGCTGCCAAAGAATTCTAAGTAACTGTTTGTATATCTTCTTTCATTCACAGATAAAACATTCTACAGCCTTGTGTTAGACTTGATACTCCCAAATATTCCATTATCTTTATACATACTTTAAAATATACTACATAACAACGAAATGGAACATACTTTTTTGCATCATATAAATTGTGCCAGTGCACTGTGCAGAGCCTGTGGCAAGAGAGCATTAACTTCCAAAACAAAAAGTTCAAATCATAAAGCACTAAGCTGTTCTAATTACGTTAATGATCTGTTCTTTGTGTTTGGAATTAACGTATCAGATGATAAACCCACAGAGCATTTGACTATATTTTGTGTAGTGAAATTGACAGAGATACAACGGTAAAATACCTCCAAGGATAACATATAAGGATAAAAACATGATGCGTAGGCTGCTGATGTACATGATCGCCTAGACCGCGGGTCATCATCCTCCATAAAAATTGACTTGCTAGACAGGAGGGGAACGGCGGATCAAAAAGGAAAAAAATATGACTGGAAAGATTGCGTGAGACTAGAAAGGCTAAGGAGACGCAATTGGGGGGGAAACGGAGAAAAGTCACGTTTCCCAAGTTGACATAAAAAGTAAGCAACTCGACAGAAGGGACCATAGATATGTTACGCCACAGTCATTTATTGGACGCTTTTGCGCGATACCAAGCCCTTGATTTGAATTCAGCGGCTAAAACGCAGATGTTTGGAATATTACAAAATTTAAAAAGTACTTTTTTCTTAATATTAATGTTAGGAATATAAAAATTAGCTGGCCGGATGGCCCATTCTGAGCAGTGAACTAATATGGTCTTAATTTTACAGACGGATAGATAATATGGAAGATAATGACAAAAGACAGTGTTGTTCACATCATCGACAGACTGTATTGAATCTAAAAGTGTCGCTAATTGCACAAAAAAACACGACCTTGGGACGCAGGTGTTCAAATCTACTTGGTATGGAGGAGAGGGGATATTGTGGTGGCTGTGTCTAAAAATAACTTTTAACGACAAAATTTTGGAGGGGAGAGAAAGGTTGGTTCAAAAATCAAGTACATTTTGTAGAAACACAAGTAGAGACGGACAGACTAACAGATAACCATCCATACTTGACTGAAGCATGACTGAAATGACTTTAGGGTAGGAAATTTGAAATTCAAAAAAACCTAGGCAGTGATTGGCCACAGACAAGCATATTGTCGGCGCTTAGACGCGGATTTGGGGTCATTTCTCAATAGTTGTTCAGTGATAGACACAGATTTTAAAGTGTGGTGATTTCCATATGAAAGAAAGTGAAATAAATTTAGGGACGCCATACTATAGCCAGCAGCTCAGCTGAGTTTTGCTAGCAATTCTGTGTTATTTATTCATAATCTGGTAAGATTGAAATTATTTCCTTATATATTTTGAATATTGTTTCATGTTCGAGTGATTTGATACTGCCATATCGAAATCTAGCCTTACAAACAAGTAGGGATTTGCTCTAGACCCCCCGCCCTAGTCAGGGTCTAGGGACCAACAATGTACATAAACTCCAGCAAGGATTATGCAAGACAGATCAAGTGTTGAGAATAATGAAACATATTACCTATCCTCTTTTAGGGCAGAAAACTAATAAATATTTTTCAGAATCTATAGTCTGGGAGGATCTATCTGATGTAAAACCACCATGGTAAATGTGCTGTTTGGTCAGAGAGATCTGACCTGTCTGTATGATGTGGTTGTTGTGTCAGTGTTGTGTCCAGACGTGGGTAGAGAATAGATTTTGACACATGGCCCATACTTTGATTGCAGAGCTGTGAGTTTCTGTTGTCAACAAAGCAGTGTCTATTCAGTTGGTGACTTTACTCGAGTGTATCTGTGCAGTACTTGTGACAGAGACCACCATTATTGCCCGCCAGCACGGAGAGGTGGGATCACCAGATTTCAGCACCAGAGCTACAACTACAAGATGAGTGAGCCTCTGGTCTGCTGGACATTCACCAACGCTGTGTAGTTACTAATACCCCCATAAAAATTCCCACCATTTTCTGGACACTGTGTAGTCAATATAGACAGGTGTGATGAGGCCACCCCAACAGCACAAACATTAACTATCCTCCCAAGTAGATGACTACTAGAACATTTTAATAAAACTAACTAGTATAGTACATATATATGTACACTATTGCATTTATGATATAATATTCCATGCATTTCTTTCATAATCTCTAAATCCTTTTAAGTTCTGGTCAACCTAAAAAATTGATCCAGAACAAAATAAATGTAATTCTATCAAAAAAATTTTACACACGTGAGTTAGTTCAGTGTATTTTAACATTTATTAATATTATTAGTCTTGTTAAATATCTGTGGGTATATCTATAACCTATTACACCACACTACATATCATAACCCTAGACACTTTACGTAGCCACATTCATTAAAAAAAAATTAAGTGTGAGGTCGTAGTGGTAGCAAGAAAGGCCTTCTGACAATTCTCAACTACATTTTATCTCAGGAGCCTTCACAGCTGGCCTCATACAAGTACATTTAGTAATATCAACATCATACAATATCATCAAACACCACTACATAAATTGGGGTCTTGTCCAGGGATAATTAGCCCAACAGTAATATTAGGATCTCCTGGTGGGAGAAATAAAAGTAGGGAAATAAATTGTAAAATTCCCTTTAAAATTAAAAGTGTCCCTACAGATAAAAGTTGGTGAATCTTCACAGCCAGTAATAATTAATTAGTTAACTGGTTAGTTAGAATTGGTTAGACTATAGTCATAAGAAGTACTTAGTGTATTTACTGGTTAGAGATTTATCTTGTATATTATTATATTGTCTAAAAAGTATGGCGGAGCTGGCAAAATTTAGATCAGCTGCTGTGCTCACCGCGAAGGAGATGGGAATGGATGGTCAAATTTTAATTCAATACGTAACGGCTGAATGTGATAAATATATTGAACGGGAAGAAAGGAGATTAGAAAAAGAGGCTGAAAGAAAATTAGAGGCTGAAAGGTTAGCTGAAGAAAAGAGGTTACAAATTGAGGCTGAGACAAAGAGGCTGCAGATTGAGGCAGAAGAAAAACGACAGCAAAGGGAGGCAGAAGAAAAACGACAGCAAAGGGAGGCAGAAGAAAAAAGGTTGACTGCCGAAAGGGAGGCAGAAGATAGAAGGTTGCAAAGGGAGCACGAATTACGACTAAGGGAGCTGGAATTACAAGGCCAGGCTCCTGAAAATGGTGCCAGCCCTTTTGCCTCAGATGCTACGCCCAGTCTGGGAGCCTCAAACTCAGCTATGGGGTTTCATTTAGACCATTTTGTTGAAAAAGACGATGACATAGAGGGGTACCTAGGACGTTTTGAGTTATTAGCTACTACATATGGGTTAGAGAGAGAGAGGTGGAGTTTAAAGCTATCACAGGGATTGAGAGGTACTTCTTATGAAGTATTTGCTAAAATGAACAGGGAAGACCAAGACAATTATGACATGTTAAAGCAGGCTTTGTTATTAAGGTACGAGAAGAATGGTGAATTTTATCGTAAGAAATTTAGAAATGCCAAACTGTTGTCTGGGGAGACATACCACCAATTCTCTGCTAGACTAGAAACCTATTTGGAGAAATGGACGGCTCTGGGGAAGACCCAAGATCTTAAAGAAATGATCATGATTGAGCAATTGAGAGAGTCCATGGCTCCAGACATGAGAAAATTTCTCATGGAACAAGGTGCAGAGAAGTTGGGGGAAATTTTAAATGTTGCTGAGAGGTATCAGGCAGCCCAGGCAGAGGTAAGTGGTGCTAAGAAGAAGCACATAGACAATTTTAAAGCTCCACAGCAATTTAATAAATTTGATAATAGAGAGCAGGGAAATAAAGGTAGGACAAACTTTGAGCGGCCAAGAAATGACTATCGCGACAGAAACTCACAGTTCAATGACCAAAAGTTCAATGAAAGAAAAACCGTTGAACCAAGGAAAAAGATGGTGTAAATGGTGCAAGAAGGATAACCATAACACCGAATTTTGTAGAAGGAAACCTTCAAACATTGCTGCAATGAAGTCGGGGACGCAAAGATTAAAGGTTAATCCTAAGGAGCAACAGGAACCTTATCACCCCCCAGTTTGTGAGGATGTTATTTGTAATGGGGTCACCATAAGGTGCCTTTATGATACAGGTTTGGATTATGATTCAGTTGTGAAGTCTAGCCTAGTGGACCCAAGTCAGTATACCACAGAAACAGTGGAAATACAAGGGGCGACTAAGGACATACCACTCATGACACTTCCCATCGCAAGGATAACGGTGAAAACTCGCTATGTGGAAGGAGAAATCAGAGCAGCAGTGATAGATGAACCAATCTACCCTCTGATATTGGGGTGTAGATACGTCTTCTTGGGGAATCCCGAGAAACCTGTGATCATGGCGACAGTGCAGACCAGGTCACAGAAGAAGGAGGAAGAAGGTGAACCTATAAATGCTCATCCAGAGGAGATGAGGAAGGCGCAGGCTGAGGATAGGACACTCAAGCCCTGTTTTAAAAAATTGCCCAAATGCCACACACCTCCGAGCAAGGGGGAATATTTCATGAAGAACAGATTATTATACAGGAAGACAGGAACTAGATCCCCTGGTCACGGACAGTTAGTTCTTCCCAAGATATATAGGGCAAACTTAATAAGGAGCTTACATGTTGGAAAAGATGGTGACCATGAGAAAGTCGGTACCATCTGCCAAAAGATTGCTCGAAAATACTATTGGCCCGACGTAAATGTCGATGTTGAAAACTTTGTAGAAGCATGTGGCGTATTTCATGAGGGAACACCCACAAAGGGAAAATATGTGCAGGACCTAGAAACGCCACGGGGCAACTTTAGGCCTGAAAGGAAAACTAATTATACTCGGGTAGACAAAGTGGAATGGGAGCCCCCTTTTCACACCCAGTCTTCACTTGAATGGATTAACATGGCCACTATGCGAAGAGTACAAAGAAGAAATTTTACCCAGGATAAGATGACAATCCCTCGGTCAGACTTATATAAACTGGAAGAACAGACAAGAGAGCGAAGATCTCTCATAAACAATCTTAAGTGGGGAGACAAACCCCAGAGAAAAAATTGGTAGTGGTCGATTTGTGAGTGATGATTCTAGGAAGAAAAGTCCTCATTATAAAGCTTCTAAGGGACGGGACCCGATGGGTTCCATGAAAAATAAGTATGATAAATTAAAGATCCAGATGTAACTTTATTAAGGACCTGGACAGATGAGAAGGCGGAAGAGACTGTTACCTCATCGTATCAATACGTGAACGAACTGACCACTCGTTTGAAAGCTGGATGGAAACTGGCAAATGATAATTTGAAACAAGCCAGGAAGAAACATGCAGCATATTTTAATAGGAAGGCAAAGGACAGGGAACTGGCAGTCGGAGAGAAGGTGCTGCTTCTACTACCCGGAAGCCAGAATAAATTACAAATTGGTTGGCAAGGTCCATATACGGTTCTAGAGAAGGTGTCTAGAACAAACTATAAAATTGACAAAAAGGGGAAGGAAAAAGTTTATCATGTAAACCTGTTAAAGAAGTATCTGGACAGACCACTCCAGGAAAGCACCCCCTTATTGACCTTAGCTATTGCAACCCAGATGCAAAAAGAACCACTCACCTCACATGAATACCCATTACATCCTTGTGAAACAGCAGCACAGGTAAAAGTCAGTAAGCACCTGACTAAAAACCAGAGGGAGAGAGTTCAACAAGTTCTGGAGGAACATACAGATGTATTAACAGATAAACCAGGCCATACAAATTTGCTACAGTATGACATGAAACTGGTAGACTCAAACCCAATCTGTATGAGAGCCTATTCTATTCCGTTCGCGAAGGAGAAGGCATTGAAGGAAGAAATAGAGTATTTGTTGAAGGAGGGGATTATTTCGCACAGTGAATCATCTTTTAGTTCTAGTGTCGTTTTGTTGAGAAAACCGTCTGGGGAACACAGAC
Source organism: Oreohelix idahoensis (assembly GCA_024509875.1). Lineage (NCBI taxonomy): Eukaryota > Metazoa > Mollusca > Gastropoda > Stylommatophora > Oreohelicidae > Oreohelix > Oreohelix idahoensis. The sequence continues at coordinate 295,278 of JAMPIV010000985.1, forward strand.
TGTGCATAGATTACAGGAAACTGAATGCTGTCACAGAAGGACAAGTGGATCCATTACCAGACACAAAACAGCTATTTGCCAGACTGAACAAGGCAAAATACTTTTCAAAGGTGGATCTTAGTAAAGGCTATTACCAGATCCCAGTGAAGCCTGAAGTGAGACCTTATTTGGCTTTTAGCACTTCGGATGGACATTATGAATTCAATATGCTACCATTCGGACTGAAAAATGCTCCGAGTGTGTTTTCAAGGATGATGCGAAAATTGTTGGATCCCCTGAATAACCCATGTATCACGAATTTCATGGATGATATTCTCGTCGCCACAGAGACATTTGAAGAACACATTGAAGCTCTGGAGATGTTGTTTGATAGACTTCGGGAGGCGAACTTAACTGCTAGGCCAACAAAATGTTGTATTGGATGCAAAGAGTTGGAATTCTTGGGACACACTGTATATCAGGGTAATATGACCCCTGATCCTAAGAACTTGGAAAAACTGCAGAGAGCACCTAGGCCACAAACAAAAAAGGACGTGCGATCATTCGTGTCGTTATGCGGATTTTATCAGAAATACATCAAAAATTTTAACGCTATATGTGCTCCTCTGACTGATCTGACTCGCAAGGGACTTCCAGATAAAATTATTTGGACTGCACAATGTGAACTAGCGTTCCAAGAGTTAAAGGAAAAACTCACTAGCAAGCCTATTCTCAAACTGCCTGATTTGACACAGGACTTTGTCTTAAGAACCGATGCAAGTAATGTAGGACTCGGAGGGGCTTTGTTGCAAAGATCATCTTCACCTGATGGGGAACTTAAACCAGTCGCTTATGCAAGCCGCAAATTGAATAAGGCGGAACAAGGATACTCCACAAGCGAAAAAGAATGTTTAGCATTAATCTGGGCAATAAAGAAGTTTCAAATCTATCTGTATGGTAGGACTTTTGTGGTGGAGACGGACCATCAGCCTCTCGTGTTCTTGTCTCAGGCTAAGCATGAAAACGCAAGATTGTTGAGGTGGTCTTTGTTGCTTCAACCTTATCAGTTTAGTATCCAATATATCCCAGGCAAATTGAATGTCGGTGCAGATTTCCTCAGTCGGCACCCCTGTGATCAAAATTAGAGTAGTGGCAGACGTGAGGAGTAATTTTACCTATGTGTATCGCTGGTTTTGGAACTTGCCATAGGCATGTTTTCAAGTGGGGAGATGTGTAGTGAAATTGACAGAGATACAACGGTAAAATACCTCCAAGGATAACATATAAGGATAAAAACATAATGCGTAGGCTGCTGTAGTACATGATCGCCTAGACCGCGGGTCATCATCCTCCATAAAAATTGACTTGCTAGACAGGAGGGGAACGGCGGATCAAAAAGGAAAAAAATATGACTGGAAAGATTGCGTGAGACTAGAAAGGCTAAGGAGACGCAATTGGGGGGGAAACGGAGAAAAGTCACGTTTCCCAAGTTGACATAAAAAGTAAGCAACTCGACAGAAGGGACCATAGATATGTTACGCCACAGTCATTTATTGGACGCTTTTGCGCGATACCAAGCCCTTGATTTGAATTCAGCGGCTAAAACGCAGATGTTTGGAATATTACAAAATTTAAAAAGTACTTTTTTCTTAATATTAATGTTAGGAATATAAAAATTAGCTGGCCGGATGGCCCATTCTGAGCAGTGAACTAATATGTTCTTAATTTTACAGACGGATAGATAATATTGAAGATAATGACAAAAGACAGTGTTGTTCACATCATCGACAGACTGTATTGAATCTAAAAGTGTCGCTAATTGCACAAAAAAACACGACCTTGGGACGCAGGTGTTCAAATCTACGTAGTATGGAAGAGAAGGGATATTGTGGTGGCTGTGTCTAAAAATAACTTTTAACGACAAAATTTTGGAGGGGAGAGAAAGGTTGGTTCAAAAAATCAAGTACATTTTGTAGAAACACAAGTAGAGACGGACAGACTAACAGATAACCATCCATACTTGACTGAAGCATGACTGAAATGACTTTAGGGTAGGAAATTTGAAATTCAAAAAAACCTAGGCAGTGATTGGCCACAGACAAGCATATTGTCGGCGCTTAGACGCGGATTTGGGGTCATTTCTCAATAGTTGTTCAGTGATAGACACAGATTTTAAAGTGTGGTGATTTCCATATGAAAGAAAGTGAAATAAATTTAGGGACGCCATACTATAGCCAGCAGCTCAGCTGAGTTTTGCTAGCAATTCTGTGTTATTTATTCATAATCTGGTAAGATTGAAATTATTTCCTTATATATTTTGAATATTGTTTCATGTTCGAGTGATTTGATACTGCCATATCGAAATCTAGCCTTACAAACAAGTAGGGATTTGCTCTAGACCCCCCGCCCTAGTCAGGGTCTAGGGACCAACAATGTACATAAACTCCAGCAAGGATTATGCAAGACAGATCAAGTGTTGAGAATAATGAAACATATTACCTATCCTCTTTTAGGGCAGAAAACTAATAAATATTTTTCAGAATCTATAGTCTGGGAGGATCTATCTGATGTAAAACCACCATGGTAAATGTGCTGTTTGGTCAGAGAGATCTGACCTGTCTGTATGATGTGGTTGTTGTGTCAGTGTTGTGTCCAGACGTGGGTAGAGAATAGATTTTGACACATGGCCCATACTTTGATTGCAGAGCTGTGAGTTTCTGTTGTCAACAAAGCAGTGTCTATTCAGTTGGTGACTTTACTCGAGTGTATCTGTGCAGTACTTGTGACAGAGACCACCATTATTGCCCGCCAGCACGGAGAGGTGGGATCACCAGATTTCAGCACCAGAGCTACAACTACAAGATGAGTGAGCCTCTGGTCTGCTGGACATTCACCAACGCTGTGTAGTTACTAATACCCCCCATAAAAATTCCCACCATTTTCTGGACACTGTGTAGTCAATATAGACAGGTGTGATGAGGCCACCCCAACAGCACAAACATTAACTATCCTCCCAAGTAGATGACTACTAGAACATTTTAATAAAACTAACTAGTATAGTACATATATATGTATACTATTGCATTTATGATATAATATTCCATGCATTTCTTTCATAATCTCTAAATCCTTTTAAGTTCTGGTCAACCTAAAAAATTGATCCAGAACAAAATAAATGTAATTCTATCAAAAAATTTTACACACGTGAGTTAGTTCAGTGTATTTTAACATTTATTAATATTATTAGTCTTGTTAAATATCTGTGGGTATATCTATAACCTATTACACCACACTACATATCATAACCCTAGACACTTTACGTAGCCACATTCATTAAAAAAAATTAAGTGTGAGGTCGTAGTGGTAGCAAGAAAGGCCTTCTGACAATTCTCAACTATATTTTATCTCAGGAGCCTTCACAGCTGGCCTCATACAAGTACATTTAGTAATATCAACATCATACAATACCATCAAACACCACTACATTTTGTAAGAGGTGTTACTTACGAATACAAAACTCAAAAAGGAGGCATAATGAGAAGTGTCTTGAAACAGCCAAGTTACTATCGGAAAACAGTCAGCACATCTGGAAAGACTATAACCATAATTTAACTATAAGTGAACGTCAACTGTGCAATTATTTTGCAAAGACATCTTTTGGTGTTTTAAAAACAAAAAGCTACTCTATCCCCTGTGATGTTCTTTCTGACCCCTCCATGTCTAGTCAGTCAGTTAGCTGTAGTCAGTCAGTTAGCTGTAGTCAGGATAGCTCTGTACAGCAGGGGGTTGATGTGCCTGCTTACACTAGTGATGATATGGTTCAGCTGGAGGTTGATGAGTCATCTCACATTAAAGGCGATACCATTATTCATTTGGAGGTGGATAACACTACTCACCCTAGCATGCCAGTTTTTGTTGCCACATCTACACCTACCAAGTCAGTTATACATACGACAAGTACATCCACCTCGCCTGTCTTCAAAAGCGACATCACAGTACAACAGTTACTTGCTAAGCCACCTTCACAACCACTAACACAAGAGGAAGAAACCCTATTCACATCCATTGTTAGAAAAAAACTAGAAACAGCACACAATAATATCATAAAATGCAAAACCAGAGGACAGCCTAGTGTATTACAAAAACTAATTAAACATAGAAGAGAAACATCAGTCACCAGAACGCCAACAAAACGTAAGCGATCTCAATTTCTCCACACAGTTAGGAAATATATTGCTGGAACATCAACTGACTCACTAGACCTGCAGCAGGCACATGAACTACAACGCTGTTCAGAAACGTCACGTCAGGAAATTTGCAGTAAAGCAGGCATTGAAAGTAGAGTTAGAATATCCAAAGAATTAGCAATAGCCATGAAGGAAACAGTAGGTCTTACGTGGGCACAGGAGAGAAAACAGAGAATTTTGAAAGACGCGCCAGCGGTATTAAAAATATAACTTCACAATTAAAATGTATAATGGAAACTCATTTGTTACAAATCTCTCCATCTGTGAATGTACAGATTCCTCCTATAAAAAAAAGGTAGCGTGAATGATAATTGAGCGAAATTTTGGGGCTAGAGCAAATTATGGCAGTTGTTGCGTGAGAGTGACAGAATTAACGTAATGTGGAAATCATTTAATAGGTGTATGTTTTATTTATTAAATTGAACATTTCGTTTTACTCATGACCATACTCATTTTTACATGACCATCGTGATGTATGATTGAGATAATTGTTAGCTCTCATGTTTTGTGGACAATTGGGTGTGTTATTTTAAGGTAAAAAATGTGGACTTGCAATTTAATGTTTCAATAATTAATGTTTGACGCATGAAACCAAAACACAACTATGATATCCATTTTCTGAAGGTTTTCTACTTTTGATTTCTGTAATTTGTTATGCATGTTGATTGTGACCATTTTAGTGTAAATTGCATTAGAAACAAACCATAACAAAATATTAAAAAAACGTAAATTTTACACTATTTCAGACTATTATATCTTCTGTTCTAATTGTGATAAAATGTTTGTTCTTGTTCTAAAATTGACTCTAACATTTCTAGTCTAGCTTTACGCAAAATTAAAGCCGGTATTTATAATAATAAAGTACTCTAAAAGCATTAATTAAGCCCTATCAAAAGTAAACACCGCCACATTTTTTTCTCGTTAGGAAGTTGACCACGTGACCTCTGTCACGATAGCTATAAATAGCGCGGTCAGAGAAAACTAGAAGATCGCTCGCAAACAGCCGTGATCTGTCTCTGGAATGAGTAGTATCTCTAGTCCAGCCTATCTGTACGACTATAATTTAGTATAAGACAATCTTGCACCTCTTTATATAAAAAAATATATACGTTTACCTAAACACATACACACAATTATGTGACAACAAGACATACAAACGTGAAAAAACTATGGTTAAATGGGTACGGGTCTGACCAACACACAAAGTTTAGTTCTGTTGTTGTTTATTATCATTTAAACTTTACAACATCGAATATCTACAAAAAAAAGATCAAATAAAAATCAGAATTCATACATAGAGAAATAACAGAATACATGTGCCCTCCCCTCATTGAGAAAATAAGAACCCAACAAGTTAATAACCCCAAAGGTTAAAGAGTAGCACTATGTTACAGTATAGACAGTAAAGAAAAGAACAGAGTTTCTACTCAATGCTACTCAGTAAATAAACAATAGTTAAGCAAAGAAAATAAATGATGGTACAGTTTCCGTAACTAAGAAAATATTCACTCTCTCTGTCATACGTGGCCACATCAATCACGCTTACCCTATTCTGGTGATATCCTTTTGGAATTACAATGGTTCTTGAATATATAACGGGTCAGGGGTATTATCCAAGTCGGCCCCAGTCCACCCTCTATAACAAATACGATTTTTAGGAGGAGGGACGTCAAATTTGGTGGTGTATTCCTGGATCAACAAATGTCACCTTGAATAGTTAATGTAGAAAACCGAGATCTAGCGTTCACAGTAAACAGTAGGAATACTTCCGGGATAGGGAAAACTTCTGGTTGCTAAAAACTGTTAATTATTGTCAATTTATGATGATGGGAAATCCTATCGGCTGGCTCTGTCGAGTGCCGATTTTGAAACAGCGTAACTTGCTGGATAAATCCGATGCTACGGCTGTCAAAAGTCAGATAGTACCGTTATTGGTAGTACTCCACAGTGGGCTGATAAATTGAATAAATAATTTCTGGTGATTAAAGTCCAGTTAAATTTACGATTTAAAGAAAATGCTAGTGTGTCTCTGTGGCCGGTCCTGTTCACAACTGAATTTGGAGACGCGTAAGCGAAAAAAAGACAACATTAATCCAATCAGTAAATGGAGGAAAAGCCAACATAGACCACAATGGGCCAAAATATAGACCTAATTAAAGCCAAATAAAGATCAAAATAGACCGCTGGTCGCCGTTGATCAGGTCATGTCTAAGGATGGAGAAACATTATGAAAGAAATTACTACTAGTAAAATATCTACATATAAGCACACGGTGTCTCTAGCCTATTCCTATCTGGTCAGTTATTATTTAATTATCCATACGCGCACTTTAACAAATATCACCTGTCGCTAAATAGCTATTAGAGGGTCGGCGTCGGTCGACGTATGGTATTTAAACAACAGTCACTTACTAAAGTTACACAAAATGCAATATAACGTGAATTCTATGGTCCACTATCCGTCACCTAGCACTCTAGTTCCGTCAGCTAAACCGTATCTTTCTGTGTGATAAAGCGGGTGATAAAATTATCATTAGACTTCACAACTGGTACACAAATAGCTACGCGTTATTTTCCGCTGGTTCTAACACCTAGAAAATCACAGTGAATTTAACATGATAAAACTTGTAACACTTTAATACGCTTAAGCACAAAGTTATATTACCAGAAATCCAGAATGAAATCACCACAAAACTATTAACACATCTATTCCCAATAGTTCTAGATAACGTGTTTAGACTCTCTCCGAAAAATTCCGAGCGACAGTAACAACTGATTTGTGAAGACGCAGATTATATACCATCATGTTATTATGATCTCTAGAGGATGTTAATTTTCACACTCTTAGCGCATATCAGAAATCGGGAGACTACGTTTCCCAGATAAAAAGCTTTACGCGGTCGCTTCTGTCGGCGCTGCTAAACGACAACAAAAGACTTGGAACCGTGTAACGGGTACTAGCAGATTTGCCCGCTTCTCGAGATTACAGAGTTATCTCTCCCTGTATGTACGAACATCAGAGGATTCTCGGGGAATTTGTATTAGCCCATGCGACTACTTCAAACGAGGTCCGTTGTTTCCACGTGCATCTGCCTGATATCTTGATGATTGACAGATCAGCTCGCGTGAGAATCTCAGGAAACACCACCATGTTCGCTCCCTGTTTTTTTACTGGCAGGTCGCGGAGTTGGTAACTTTCTGTTTGTTTACATCTCAAGGAAAAGAGGCGTGGATTAAATATGAGTAAAGCAGGCTGTCAAATGCTTGACTTTGCTAACGAATCATAGAACTACAGCGTTATCACGGAAGGCTGTCGATAATGTAGGCTATATTTCCATTATACGTCACAAGGGAGCCTTGCTCAAAGTATTAGCTTACTTTTGCAGCTGTGGTTTCTATAGCAACTTGTTCCACATCATCAAGTTTCCAGCCCCAGGCACAACCTCGTACTATTGGCCTTGTACGACATGATTGAAGGAGTAGTGGTTCTATTCTTCCATTTGACCTCAGGGAACCACCCGGGGCATGAGAGAAACCTGATGTGGTTATACGAGAGTGATGAGAGAAGTCTTGATAGACCACAAACTTTATAGGAGAAACCTGATGTGGTTATATGAGAGTGATGAGAGAAGTCTAGATAGACCACTAACTTTATAGGAGAAACTTGATGTGGTTATATGAGAGTGATGAGAGAAGTCTAGATAGACACCAACTTTATAAGAGAAACCTGATGTAGTTATATGAGAGTGATGAGAGAAGTCTAGATAGACCACTAACTTTATGAGAGAAACCTGATGTGGTTATATGAGAGTGATGAGAGAAGTCTAGATAGACCACCCACTTTATAAGAGAAACCTGATGTAGTTATATGAGAGTGATGAGAGAAGTCTAGATAGACCGCTAACTTTATGAGAGAAACCTGATGTGGTGATATGAGAGTGATGAGAGAAGTCTAAATAGACCACCAACTTTATAAGAGAAACCTGATGTTGTTATATGAGAGTGATGAGAGAAGTCTATAAAGACCACTAACTTTATGAGAGAAACCTGATGTGGTAATATGAGAGTGATGAGAGAAGTCTAGATTGACCACTGACGTTATGAGAGAAACCTGATGTGGTTATATGAGAGTGATGAGAGAAGTCTAGATAGACCACCAACTTTATGAGAGAAACCTGATGTGGTTATATGAGAGTAATGAGAGAAGTCTAGATAGACCACTAAATTTATAAGAGAAACCTGATGTGGTTATAAGAGAGTGATGAGAGAAGTATAGATAGACCACTAACTTTATAAGAGAAACATGATGTGGTTATATGAGAGTGATGAGAGAATTCTAGATAGACCACTAACTTTATAAGAGAAACCTGATGTGGTTATATGAGAGTGATGAGAAGTCTAGACAGACCACTAACTTTATAAGAGAAACCTGATGTGGTTATATGAGAGTCATGAGAAGTCTAGACAGACCACTAACTTTATAAGAGAAACCTGATGTGGTTATATGAGAGTCATGAGAAGTCTAGACAGACCACTAACTTTATAAGAGAAACCTGATGTGGTTATATGAGAGTAATGAGAAGTCTAGACAGACCACTAACTTTATAAGAGAAACCTGATGTGGTTATATGAGAGTCATGAGAAGTCTAGACAGACCACTAACTTTATAAGAGAAACCTGATGTGGTTATATGAGAGTCATGAGAAGTCTAGACAGACCACTAACTTTACAAGAGAAACCTGATGTGCTTATATGAGAGTCATGAGAAGTCTAGACAGACCTCTAACTTTATAAGAGAAACTTTATGTGGTTATATGAGAGTCATGAGAAGTCTAGACAGACCACTAACTTTATGAGAGAAACCTGATGTGGTTATATGAGAGTCATGAGAAGTCTAGACAGACCACTAACTTTATAAGAGAAACCTGATGTGGTTATATGAGAGTCATGAGAAGTCTAGACAGACCACTAACTTTATAAGAGAAACCTGATGTGGTTATATGAGAGTGATGTGATGTCTAGACAGACCACTAACTTTATAAGAGAAACCTGATGTGGTTATATGAGAGTCATGAGAGGTCTAGACAGACCACTAACTTTACAAGAGAAACCTGATGTGCTTATATGAGAGTCATGAGAAGTCTAGACAGACCTCTAACTTTATAAGAGAAAATTTATGTGGTTATATGAGAGTCATGAGAAGTCTAGACAGACCACTAACTTCATAAGAGAAACCTGATGTGGTTATATGAGAGTCATGAGAAGTCTAGACAGACCACTAACTTTATAAGAGAAACCTGATGTGGTTATATGAGAGTGATGTGATGTCTAGACAGACCACTAACTTTATAAGAGAAACCTGATGTGGTTATATGAGAGTGACGAGAGGTCTAGATAGACCACTAACTTTATAAGAGAAACCTGATGTGGTTATATGAGAGTGATGAGAGGTCTAAATAGACCACTAACTTTATAAGAGAAACCTGATGTGGTTATATGAGAGTGATGAGAGGTCTAGATAGACCACTAACTTTATAAGAGAAACCTGATGTGGTTATATGAGAGTGATGAGAGAAGTCTAGATAGACCACTAACTTTATAAGAGAAACCTGATGTGGTTATTTGAGAGTGATGAGAGAAGTCTAGATAGACCACTAACTTTATAAGAGAAACCTGATGTGGTTATATGAGAGTGATGAGAGAAGTCTAGATAGACCACTAACTTTATAAGAGAAACCTGATATAGTTATACGAGAGTGTTGAGAGGTCTAGACAGACCACTAACTTCATAAGAGAAACCTGATGTGGTTATATGAGAGTGATGAGAGAAGTCTAGATAGACCACCAGCTTTATGAGAGAAACCTGATATAGTTATACGAGAGTGATGAGAGAAGTCTAGACAGACCACTAACATTATAAGAGAAACCTGATGTGGTTATATGAGAGTGATGAGAGAAGTCTAGATAGACCACTAACTTTATAAGAGAAACCTGATATAGTATTGCGAGAGTGGTGAGAGGTCTAGACAGACCACTAACTTCATAAGAGAAACTTGATGTGGTTATATGAGAGTGATGAGAGAAGTCTAGATAGACCACCAGCTTTATGAGAGAAACCTGATGTAGTTATATGAGAGTGATGAGAGAAGTCTAGACAGACCACCAACTTTATGAGAGAAACCTGATGTACTTTTATGAGAGTGATGAGAGAAGTCTAGATAGACCACTAGCTTTATGAGAGAAACCTGATGTAGTTATATGAGAGTGATGAGAGAAGTGAGTCTAGACAGACCACCAACTTTATAAGAGAAACCTGATGTGGTTATATGAGAGTGATGAGAGAAGTCTAGATAGACCACTAACTTTATAAGAGAAACCTGATGTAGTTATACGAGAGTGATCACGGCTGTTTGTGCCCTATACCAGAGCGCTCTTTTAGTTTCGGTGACAGGACTTCTGACACCGGGTATAAAATTTTGTGTGCACCGTAAAAGACTATTTTAGTTTTTTTTTTTTTTTTTTTGGGGGGGGGGGGGGGGGGGGGGGGGGGGGGGGGGGGGGGGGGGGGGCGGGGGGGGGAAATCAGCTGATGTGTGAGTAAAATCAGTAAAATATAAATCATTACACACTCGTTCTAGATAAACACAGCGCTAAAATTCTTTTGTGTACTATAACTTTGTTCTGTGTTCTATTTTTGATTGCATTTTTATTTGTTTGAAATTAGTTTTGACGGAGTTACAGACTTTTGAAAACAGCGTGACTTTTTATTAATTTAATATCTAAAAATCGGCCCATTCGTTTGAGTTTATAATTATAAAGACTTCTCGAAGGGAAGCTAAAGATTATTTCCACATACTTTTTTTTTTTGGTTTCATATCTTGAGAATGTGTGGTAGTCAGTTTTGTGAGTGTGGCATTACAAGAACAAGCATATTGTCACCAGATTTTATAGCATTTAAATCCCTTTAAACGCATTCCTGATACCCACAAATCTTAAATAAGGTAGTAAAAAAATAACTTTTTGTAAAGCACCATCTGTTTTTGCATTTTCCTTCATTTATAATTTAGTTACGTATATAAGCGTCAGAAAACATGTAAAGCTATAGATAGATTACTTCCACATAATTTGATCTATCTTTCAAGTCTTGTTAATCTTCTATTTATAATATGAATTTTTTTTTTAATTGTGTGTGAGATAAGGACTGTTCCATTGGTGTTCTTTGGTAGACAATCCTGTGCACACGACGGCTGCCAGCGAATTCTAAGTAACTGTTTGTATATCTTCTTTCATTCAAAGTTACAATGCAGGTAGTAAATTTAGAGAAACCAAATTCTAAATCTAATACCATCCTTTTATCAATGGCTAGAGTCAGAGATACATATGATAATTTAGAAATATTTATGAATGGCATGAAAGCTCAGATAGAGTCACTAAAATATTTAGAGTGGGATGGTAAAACAAGTTGTTGTTTTCTTATTCGGGGATTATTTCCTTGTTTTGCTGGAGACACCACAGACATGGGTATATTCCTTGAGCTCCAGACAAACCAAACATTTTCATCAAAGACATCCAGAGAGCATACAACTTGCAAACCAAGAAGTTTGGCCATGTTGATAAGAGATTACAATAGATATATGAAATATGGGAAAGGGAATAAAAGGCAAGTGGCACATTACCATAATTGTTTACACAAACCAATGTTAGAGATTGAAATTGAAAATGTAGCTCCTCCTTACCTTCATATTTTATTAGGCATTGTTTTGAAACACCACAGACTTCCAGAACAGGTAGCTGATACAATAGACGCAAAGATATTTGAGAATTCGCAAGAGATACATGCAAACATTAGTACTTTTAAGAACTTGAAGAGATTTAGTAGGAACTGGAAATAGGCAGAAGAATTAGGAGCTAAAATTGAATTTTTCAGGTAGGTATTGAACTTTGTGAGGATAAGGAGGAGACAGATAATTTTAAAGTTAGACTTGAAAATGCACAAGATGCGCTGGCCAAACTTCAGTTTCAAGATCTGTGTACTAGGTCTGGTCCAGTTTGCTCACACATGGACAAGGTACTAGCCAAACACAAAATCATACAACAGGCTTATAATAGCAGAGCATTTATAGGGAATCACTGCCACAGATATCTCACACAAAAAGTTTATAAAGATCTTACAAGAGCAATCATTACACAAACACTGAAAATTACAGACAAACAAGATATAACTAACATAGCTTTTACTGCCCAAGAACAATTCAACTCACTGAAAGAAGCATTTGAGAAAGTACACAACAAAATATCACACAGTAAACCAATTAGTAAAGAATCAATAACAGCATCGATAGAGACTTATATGTCTTTGTTCAGAAAGCTATTCCCTAGTAAGACAATTCATAAACAGCACATATTAGAAAAAACATTGCGCAGACTGGATCAGAACTCATGATGTATGATTGAGATAATTGTTAGCTCTCGTGTTCTGGGGACAATTGGGTGTGTTATTTTAAGGTTATAAATGTGGACATGCAATTTAAACTTTCAATAATTAATGTTTGACGCATGAAACCAAAACAAAACTTTGATATCCATTTTCTGCAGGTTTTCTACTTTTGATTTCTGTAATTTGTTATGCATGTTGATTGTGACCGTTTTAGTGTAAATTGAATTAGAAACAAACCATAACAAAATGTAAAAAAAACCCCGTAAATTTTACACTATTTCAGACTATTATATCTTCTGTTCTAATTGTGATAAAATGTTTGTTCTTGTTCTAAAATTTACTCTAACATTTCTAGTCTAGCTTTACGCAAAATTAAAGCCGGTATTTATAATAAAAAAGTAGCCTAAAAGCATTAATTAAGCCCTATCAAAAGTAAACATCGCCACATGTTTTTCCCATTAGGAAGCTGACCACGTGACCTATGTCAAGTGGGCTATAAATAGCGCGGTCGGGGAAAAAGGGGAAATAACTAAAAGATCGCTCGCAAACAGCCGTGTGATGAGAGAAGTCTAGACAGACCACCAACTTTATGAGAGAAACCTGATGTGGTTATATGAGAGCGAACGAAGAGCTTCACCGTTTAATGTATGTTTTTTTTTCAATCAATTTTCAAAACTAATTCATCTCTTACAATTTGTTGCGCCATTCTCGTGACGTCACCGCTCTATTTTTTTTTTTTAATATTTGATTTGATTTTTGTAATTTTTTTTTGGGGGGGGGGGGGGTGTTGGGCGGGGGTGGGGGGGGGGGGTTAATTCTATCTCTCCTCAACTCTTCCCCCACACACGCACGTGCTAGGCATGTGAGATGCAAATGTAATATTAAAAATTAGAGCACGGAATTCGTTTACACTTCACGTCACAGTTTACATTAAATTGTGATTGGGAGGGAAAATGTCTTAAATTTCACGTCTGCATACGTTCCACACACACGCACACACACACACACACACACACACACACACACACACACACACACACACACACACACACACACACACACACACACACACACTATCTCTCTCTCTCTCTCACACACACACAAATCTCTTAAATTTCTCATTACATTATAATAATACATCTATACACCTGACAAAAAAGCTCTACGAAACAAAACAAAATATCCATAATATCCAAACTTCGTTTCTTATAAGCATACTTCCGTGTTTTTACACACTCAGTTTCTGGAAATAACATCAAACAAAATTAAAAAAAAAAACTAATTATATACAGCCTGTAAATGATTTTTCATCTGCTTCTATTGGTTTTTTTTTTTCTTTTTTCTGTTTTTTCTTTTAAGTTGGAATACATGTTTCTGTTCTTGTGTAGAGTGTAGACGGGGTATGTAGGGATTTTTCGTTTCATATAATTATTCCCTAGGAATATATTTTTAATATATCTTTCAGTTAGGTCAATAAATTTCAACTTTCGAATTTCTTTACTTTAAAAAAAAATATTTATGTCTGTGTTGGCAACACTGACGTACGAAAGAGATCAGACAACCAATCATTATCTCATTTTTTTGTTTTGCTCCATATATAGCATGAATCAACCACTGCACACGGCTCCATGGAAGCCTGCGAGAGAGTGCATACTCTTGCATCGGCGATTTCTATAACAATGTAATTTACACGATGAGGCTTTGATAACAATGTCACAGAAACTACCACTACCAGAGCACACGGATGTCTTGGTGCCGGCTTCTTGTAACGGCATTCAGCTGCGGTTGTTACTCAAGCTCCCTAATTAACAACAACAGAAATGGATAGAAAAAGGTAAAGGATCCTGTTACACGCCCATTGAGGCATATTGAGAATACGGTGTTAGGCCCGTATTTTCTTGACCATCGGCACACTAGGGGTGATGTGGTCAGCGTTGCGCCGGCCGCCTTAACCTACCCAGAGTTGTTCTGGTACTCAATTCATGAGGCTGGGTCGACCCCGATTGAACCATGGACCACCGACCTAGGAAGGCAGTGCACTAACCACTGGGCTACCACGGCTCCTAACAGAAATGGATAATTATATCAATCAATCGATATCCCTTAGCTCCCCAAGGAGCATAGGGGCCGTTCACAAATACGTAACGAGGGGGGGGGGGGGGGGTTGCCTAAATGTTATGGGGGGGGGGGGGGTGTCAAAGATTGCGTTACGTAATTTGTAAACGGCCCTATAGGCCTTCACCAAACACATGCCAGGTCCTTCTGGCGCACGTGCAATCAGCTAAAAATCTTACCGTGCCTTTCTCATCATTTTCATTTTTGTTTCCAGTTCTCTTCTCCGTGTGTTCTCTGATCTACCTCCACTTCTAGTACCCTGGAGGTTCCAGCACGAGAACTGCCTGGTAATGTTATCAATCTGGTTTCCTCAATGTGTGAAATTATAGAGGCATCTCTCAAGTATTTGACACTCGGGGCGGATCATACCCTTGGCACTCCACCCCCATTAAACAAGCGCGTGCAAGTACATTTTCAACAGTAAGTACTATAATAATAGTTCTCAATGGCCCCCTCTTTCTGGCTGTCACCCGGGGCGTTCAGCCCCCTCGCACCCCCTTAGTACGCCCCTGATTATAGATACAGTATCAATAATTGTTTTAAACGCATTAGCTAAGTATATTTACGTTGACATTTACAAAGTAAAATAACCATTTGAAAATGGTAGAAGAAGAATGTATGTTAAGTATACTAGGAAACAACAATTGTGATATAGTTAAAGGTGATCAGATGCCGCGTAGGACATGCCATGACAGGACATCCTCAAACACTTGAGGACATGCACATAGCAACTTCGCAATGATTTAACAAAGAAGTACACATTTCTTGTGAAAGTTGTTAAGTTACGAACAGTGGCGTTACTACCGCCCGGGAAGACTCAGCACCGAAAGGGTCTTAAGAAGTAATGGTAAGAAGGGAACTTTCACTTTTGTATGTATATTCATAGAAATATTTGAGATGATGCTGGTGCTAATAATGTTGTATTGCAGTCAGCTGTTCACCTGTCTTTTCCTGTGCCGCGTTGAGTGCGCTCTGTTCAATGAAAATGTTCATTTCAAAATTAGAGACCAGATCAAAAAACCAGAATCCAGATAAGCGAGACTGAGTGGATGACCGAACATGGGTAATGTACATCTTGCTAGCACAAAGAACATAGAATTGGTTATGTTAGGATAACAAGCTGTTCGTCATGGACAAAAGAAGAAAAAACAGTACGGTAGTGAAAATAAAGCGAGAACTAGGTTAAATGCATAAAAATACTTGAGACCAAAAACAAAATAAAATAAACTTGGCACTAAGTCAGTTTTATAATAGAAGATTTACACACAAAAAACATGGGACGTTCCGGAGTCTACCCTTCGTCAGCCACAGTCCCAAATAGGAGACACAGACTAGAAATGTAGACAGGCTTAGAGAAGAAGACTCTGCAAAAAGGTTGATAAATATTTGAACCACAAAAACAATAAGATGACAACAGAGAAAGATGACAATAAAAAACCAAAAAGTCGAAAAAGATAATATAAGGAAAAAAGTAAAACTGTATTAGCAAGTAAAAATATAGAACCGGAAAGAAAGATATATCAACGCAAAGAATCTAACAAAAAATAAAAAAAATGGAACAGAAAATGAAATGACAAAGCAATTGGAAAAATATTGGCCTGTGGTGAAATCTACATTGGCAAACTGGCACGTCTAGAAGATACTACAATGTACCTCCAGGTGCCAACCATTGCAGTACAGTATCTAAGTTACAGAGACGGTACTGGGTCTGATCCGATCATCATGTCTAATTACTTGCTTATACTATTGTTTGACGTCACTCTTTATCCCTGTTATAACCACAACAAGTGTCGTATTTGCTTTACTATTACCGTGGCCATATCGATTTCGTCAAAACCGTATCGAGAAGGCTAATCGTTTTTGCACCCGGATGACTCGACTCACTCAAAACTGTATCATAGGCTGGCCACGCCCTGTCATCAATTATGCAGATCATCTATTAACCAGATACAGATGCATGCGGCCGGAGTTTGGCTAATTAATAGGACACCACAGACGTTCTGGGTCGTTTCTTGTCATTACTGACGGAGCCCCAGGCAGAAATGATCAATTAAGACTTCACTGAATGTACGTCAGAATTAAAGACGCTGACGTAAGCCCGTTCATTTATGTACTTGTAGAATAAAGAATTTAAAAATGCAAATATTGTTCGCATTCCGGGTGCATTTTTATTAACTACTCAGTGACGTCCACTAGTGATTTCTCGCTGAATTTTACCAGAGTGGGAACACTGGGTTCCATTTTTGGCTTGTTTCATCTGTTTTATGTTTTTTAACTCTCTTTTCTCTACTACTTATGTTCTTTCATCCCCGACGAAGGCCTTATGGTACAGATCTATGAGATTTCGTTGTCCATTCTTATGTTAGGCTACAAAACTTAACTTCGTTCATTAGTGTAGAGTAACGTGACTATGGGAATTGTCACCACAGTGATGTCCACTAATGTAGAGTAACGTAACTATGGGAATTGTCGCCATAGCGATGTTCACTAATGTAGAGTAGTGTAACTATGGGTCATTGTCACCACAGGGATGTCCACTAATGTAGAGTAACATAACTATGGGAATTGTCACCACAGTGATGTCCACTAATGTAGAGTAACATAAATATGGGAATTGTCGCCACAGTGATGTCCACTAATGTAAAGTAGTGTAAATATGAGAATTGTCACCACACTGATGTCCACTAATGTAGAGTAACGTAACCATGGGAATAGTCACCACAGGGATGTCGACTAATGTAGAGTAACATAACTATGGGAATTGTCGCCATAGCGATGTCCGCTAATGTAGAGTAACGTAATTATGGGAATTGTCACCATAGTGATGTCCACTAATGTAGAGTAGTGTAACTATGAGAATTGTCACCACACTGATGTCCACTAATGTAGAGTAGCGTACCAATGGGAATTGTCACCACAGTGATGTTCACTAATGTAGAGTAACATAACTATGGGAATTGTCGCCATAGCGGTGTCCGCTAATGTAGAGTAACGTAATTATGGAAACTGTCGCCATAGTGATGTCCACTAATGTAGAGTAACGTAACTATGGGACTTGTCACCGCAGTCATGTCCACTAATGTAGAGTAGTGTAACTATGAGAATTGTCTCCACAGTGATGTCCACTAATGTAGAATAACGTAACTACGGGAATTGTCACCACAGTGATGTCCACTAATGTAGAGTAACGTAACTATGGGACTTGTCACCGCAGTCATGTCCACTAATGTAGAGTAGTGTAACTATGAGAATTGTCACCACAGTGATGTCCACTAATGTAGAGCAGCGTAACTACGGGAATTGTCACCACAGTGATGTCCACTAATGTAGAGTAACGTAACTATGGGAATTGTCACCACAGTGATGTCCACTAATGTAGAGTAATTGAACTATGGGAATTGTCAACACAGCGGTGTTCACTAATGTAGAGTAACGTAACTATGGGAATTGTCACCACAGCGGTGTCCACTGCTGTAGAGTAGTGTAACTATGAGAACTGTCACCACAGCCATGACTGCTAATGTAGAGTAACGTAACTATGGGAATTGTCACCACAGTGATGTCCACTAATGTAGAGTAGTGTAACTATGGGAATTGTCACCACAGTGATGTCCACTAATGAAGAGTAACGGAACTATGGGAATTGTCAACACAGCGGTGTCCACTAAGGTAGAGTAACGTAACTATGGGAATTGTCCCACAGTGATGTCCACTAATGTAGAGTAGTGTAACTATGAGAATTGTCAACACAGTGATGTCAACTAATGTAGAGTAACATAACTATGGGAACTGTCGCCATAGCGATGTCCGCTAATGTAGAGTAACGTAATTATGGGAATTGTCACCATAGTGATGTCCACTAATGTAGAGTAGTGTAACTATGGGAATTGTCAACACAGCGGTGTCCACTAATGTAGAGTAACGTAACTATGGGAATTGTCCCACAGTGATGTCCTCTAATGTAGAGTAGTGTAACTATGAGAATTGTCAACACAGTGATGTCAACTAATGTAGAGTAACATAACTATGGGAATTGTCAAATGTCACAGCGTTATTTCGCAGTGCGTCTTATGTATTGTGGTCGGCGATAGGGCACTCGGAAAGGCCGAGGTTAGCCGAACTGGTGTGTCATGTGACTACCGGAAGTCGGGGGAAAAGGAACAAAATTAGGAAGTAAGAAATTAGACTTTGTCCAGGGTGAACGTATATTTCCCCTTGTGCCAGCGAGATCGCTGTGTGGTTGATATTGTCCACTGTAAACTGAGTGCCTGCCATATTCTCGGACCTTGGAGATAATTACATTGTACTTCTAGAACAGTGTAGGGTGTAGATCGAATTATCTACAGGCCGTAGTTTGATAATAGGTCGATGATTTTCGAGTTTATCATTTTCATAGTTTTGCCGCTCAGATGAGCGAGACTCAGCGTAGTCATTTTGTATAATTCGTACTTTCATGTATGAAGGCGATAGTTTAAGCTGCTAAGGCATGTTTACAGTGGTTTTCACATTATTGTATCTGATGCGTTTGATGGCCGTGTGAGTCCTTATTGTGTGTATAAAGTATTAAAGGGAAGTACCTGTTAAAGGCGTTTATTTCTTATGTCAGCAATTGTTGTGTGGTGATACTCTTGGAAGAACGAGTGTTACGGTGTTATTTTAAATGACGGCGTCTGCTGGGGTTTAGCAGTGCGCAACGTTTAGGGGTCAATAACATTAATAGAATATGTCGATATTTTACGGTATACTGAACGCGAAATATATGCTAAGATTATGACGCATTCGCGTTGGGAAGGTCACGCTTGGTGACTTGGTTACATGACCCTTGTTACGCTATCCGTCAAGCAGAGAAGTCGTGTCTTGTATGTCTTCCAAGGAGAGGCTTAGTATATAGCCGATATATGAATTCAATATAGAACTCAGGGTCAGTTCAGATATTAATCTAAAGTATGGGATTATTAAGTAAATTAAATGATGGAAGGAGAATCGTATTATGATTCAATTTGTAGCTGTCAAGAACTCATGCGCTCATTTCTGGCTGTTGACTACAGCAGCGCATGTACATAGCCATGATGTTCATCTGACATATTATTTTGACACGGACGGATACTTACTGGTATTATTTGGAATTTATTGTTATGCTAAACTGTACGTGAAGTTTTGTGAATGTCAGATATCGTTTATATGAACGTCAATACATGTGGACTCAGAACAGAAGGCTTGATATCTTACTTACGTTTCGGGTTTGGTTCCACAGCTGTTAATGTTTATGTTTTCTCAGCACGATAACTCTCCCACAGGGGAAATCAACTAATGTACAATATGCAAATCAGAACGTCGAAGGGATGTTCTTACGGTCAGAGCTAACCATCAATAACAAACATTAACCACGTCAAGAGAGTGACTTTAATATTCAATAAATAAAATAAGATGAAGGAACCGCAACACCCGTCACAACTGGTGGCCAATAGTGGTCTTGAAACTTTTCAAAAGAGCGAACCTCAAAATAATAAAACATTTTTCCTTTCGAGCCGAAATGGACATTATTATGCGAAAACACCGGTGACGTCATGCCCTTGACAACAGTATGAACGTTTGCAAAAGCCAGCAACAATCAATGCCCTTCCAAAAAAAATATTTGCAGCTCTCAAACAGCAAAGGAAACGAATTGCTAACGTCTTCATTATTTCAAACAAGCTTACGAGTCTGTTGGCGAAGCAGATAATGTACTGAATTAATGCCAAAAAAAAGATAAGTAACTGATTTTAAACGTTACAATATTTCGTCCTTTTTGTCCAACCACGCCATGTTCTTTTTTTTAGCCATGTTAAATATTGTTTCTGTCTTTTTACATGTAGTGGGAGGTAGGTTGGGAATCGGAATTGAACTTATGGCTTTTCGAACGTCAAGCTCAATTCCGATCGTTCCTTAGGGCCGTGAATTAATCGCATTTCGCGAAGAACGCGTCGAAGACATTACCGGTGATTGTTTCGTTCGGACCTGCATTAATTCACCTTGTATGTTAGGTGTCTAGTTCTGTGAAATAACCGTTGTATTTTACCGTATTCAGTTTGATTTTTATTCATTTACAGTCATATGTTCGTAATCTATCCTGTTTATTCTAATCTGGCTATCTTTAATTTTATTTAAATGTATTGTATGATCGTCAAATGAGTCCTGTGACGTCATTATTCGTAGTGCCAAATATGTTCTTTTGCTTCAGTTAACCTTCACCCTTCTATATTTCCGGTTAGTAGACTTGGTTTTATAATATCACTTATTTTTGTGAAAATGTCACTTTTGTATTGTGCTACTGTACTGTAAAGCCTTGGTTAATCATTTGTATTGTCTTCATTAATGTTATGTAATAATAATATTTCTATGAATTGATTTTAATAATATATTTAATTAATTTAATTAATTTTTGGGAACTTTGATGATGAATCAAGAACATTGCAACAATTTGCAGTGGTGGTTCCAGAAACTAGCAAAGCACTTTATACATGATGAGTAAGGCATAAAATCAAAACTTTATAATTGCAAGTAAAATTTTATATTAAAATAATTTATTGAATTATTTTTTGGTATTCACACCATGAATAGGTGTTGAATTAAAAAAAACTATATATATAACATAGTAATTGGTACATTTTCATAGTACTATATTGTTGACTCCTCACATTTCTTTAATTAAATAAAATAGTTCATGGAGGAATTATGCCCATAATTATTTAATAATTATATTAGGTGCAGGAAATAAACACAGCATCTGATATAAATAAATTTCATAACTATTTATGATATAGATTATTGATTACATATAATTTTATTATAAAATATTGAATAGTTGTTGAACTTACAACTATTATTAAGAGGATATTACAGTTAGGTATACTGAGTATTCATACTTGAGCTGTTACAAATAAGTACATAGATTGTATTGTTGACTATTATAGATCTATAATTTCTTACACTATTAACTTCATTATGCTTGGGTTGGACCATTTTGTTAAAATTGGAA
Source organism: Oreohelix idahoensis (assembly GCA_024509875.1). Classification (NCBI taxonomy): domain Eukaryota; kingdom Metazoa; phylum Mollusca; class Gastropoda; order Stylommatophora; family Oreohelicidae; genus Oreohelix; species Oreohelix idahoensis. The sequence goes on from JAMPIV010000985.1 coordinate 317,073, forward strand.
AAGATTATGGTTACAAAGCACAGGAACTTCGTCAGTTTGCAGAAGCGGAACTCGCTAAATATGAAGCAAAAGAAGCAGAACGTGAGAGAAAAGAAGCAGAACGGATAGCAATCTTAAAAAAGGAAGAGGAAGAACGTCGACAAGAAGAAGAAGACAGGAGAGCACGACAGGAGATGAAAGAAATAGAAAAAGAAAATAGACAAAGAGAAATTGCTAGACAGGAAAGGGAGGAACGTCGACAAGAAGAAGAAAAAAAAAAGGAGAGACGAATTGGAAATGGCCCGTCTTCAGAATGAAACAGCAAGATTTCAGGCACAAAGTGCTGCTGCAACCCAGAATGATAACGCACAAAATGGGTCTTCATCCAACCAAAACAAACATTTTTATAACTTTAAATTACCCCATTTTAAGTTAAATTTTGACGATTTATCATCATTTTTATCAAGATTTGAACAGACATGCAAAACAAATCACTTGCCTATAGATTCATGGGTAATTAAGTTAAATGAATTTTTAGATGGAGAACCATTGACGGCATCTCTGAATGCTGACCCAGCGATAGCTAATAATTACGACGCTATTAAAACCTTACTTTTACGAAGGTTTCATCTGGACGAAGAAAATTGTAGGTTAAAATTTAAACACATCTTACCTGAATCTCCTAAAGACTTTGCAGGTTTTATTGCGAACATACGCAATACATTTAACAGATGGCTTGAACTGGCAGATGTCAACAAATCATATGACAAATTAGTTGATTTGTTGTTACGTGATAAGGTATTATCCTCTGTCAGCCCACCGTTCCTTGCATATTTGCAAGAACGAAAACCTTCTACAATCGAGGAATTAGAAAAAATTTCATTAAATTATTGTACTGCACATCCGAATGCAAACATTTCTAACTCTTTGATAAGGGAACCTCTACCTGTGGCTTCCAATATGGCATACTATAACAATAACAAACCGAGACCTCATAGCGTAGACAGAAGTAGGTTCAAGGGAAATTACAATGTCAATTTTCATAAAGGACATAATAATAATAATAATTTCAACAATAAAAATGATTTGAACAGAGGAAGATCACGGAATAGGAATTATTCACAGCAATCAACCTACAACAACAGTCAACAGAACGCTAATTATAATAGATCAAATAACTACAATAATAACAGCAATTGGAATGCTAATAATCGTGGCTCGAGACATCGAGATAACAGTTACTACAGGGGACAACGAGATAATTCTAACGATTATTCCCGTAATCGATCTCATTCTCGTGGATCATCCCATTTTCACCATAATACTGGTGCAGCAGTTACAAATGATACAACCCCTAGTGTTCAGGTTCCACCTAACGATAATGCAATACAATCTTCTGCTGCATGTTTTGCTATAAATTATAACGTGGCGAATAGTTGCCCACAATGCAATCTTATTTTTCAGAAGGCAAAGGAGACAGTGCTAAACTGCGGACACATTCCACCAGAAGTAGGTCTTGCAGCCAATGATGGAACAGGCTCTCTGATTTTTAACAGAGGGATAGTTAATGGTTCCATAGTTTCTGTATTGAGAGATTCGGGGTCCACCACAATTGGAGTGCGGCAGTCGCTGGTACATCCTAGCTGTGCAACTGGGGAATATGTCCGTTGCATGACTTTTGGGGGAACTATTGAGTTTTACCCCACAGCTATTATCCATGTCAAAACACCTTTTTTCACAGGGAACGTGAAGGTATGCATGCTGAAAAAGCCGATTGCAGATCTTATGGTGGGTCGCATACACGGCAGCAAGGATTGTTCACCAGAAGATATTATTGAATGGGAGAAACACAATCTATGCACTGGAAACGCCGTGACAACTAGAGCTCAGACTCAGCTCATGGAGAGTGTCAATGATAATAAGATGGATGCAGAGAAACAGGAGGATATTGAGGTCAATTCACCTATTGACAGGGAATCATTTGCAAACAAAAAAAAAATGACAAATCTTTAAACAAATTTTTTTAACCTAGTTAATAAGGTTGATAATCTAACTTCATGTAATAAGAACAAACATTGGTTTATTATTAGAAATGATATACTGATTAGATGTTTTAGTGATAAATCACAGGTAAAACAACAAGTTATGGTACCGGGTGCTTTTAGACGGTACATTCTTCAACACGCGCATGATTCGCAGTGTGCAGGACATATGGGATATACTCGAACACGATCTCGAGTATTGTCTTCATTCTTTTGGCCAGGAGTGTCACGGGATATTTCGCAGTATGTACGTTCCTGTACTACATGCCAGGAAGTGAAAGCACGTGGAGCTTTTCACACGGCGCCTATTCAGGCTTGCGATATCTCAGTACGACCTTTTGACAAGATGGCCATAGATATAATTGGTCCACTTCTACCATCTGCGAGAGGACATAGATTTGTTCTCACGTGCATTGATTTATGCACACGATGGCCAGAAGCCATTCCATTGAAGACCACCACTACCACAGATGTAGCTGATGCACTACATCTAATTTTTTCTAGAATAGGGTTTCCTAGAAAATTATTATCTGACCATGGGTCGCAGTTTATATCCGATACCATGAAGGAAGTAATGAAAACCTGGAACATTGATAGGAATTTGAGTAGCATTTATCATCCCATGAGTAACGGTGCAGTTGAAAGACTTAACCGGACGCTTAAACAACTTTTACATAAGGTTACGGTTAAACACCCTCAGGACTGGGACAGAGCACTCCCAGCTGTCCTGTTTGCTTACCGAGAGGTGCCACATGAACAAACTGGCTTCTCTCCCTTTGAGTTAGTTTTTGGTGCCCCTCCGAGAGGACCTATGGGACTGATAAAAGATTTATTAATTGATGCAGAGATGACTCAGGACACTCAGTCATCTTATGAGTATGTGATTAATCTTCGGAATAATATTATTGAGTCTTGCCAATTGGCAACAGCTTCTTCTGAGGCTGCAAAAGCTAAGGCTCGATCTATACAAAATCGATCTAGACGATTACGCCAATTATTCCCAGGCGATGAGGCTTATGTATTACTTCCTCACAATAACAATAAGTTATTGATCTCATGGACTGGTCCTTATAAGGTTACTGATAAAATTTCCGACGTTGATTACGTCTTAGATATCAAGGGACACAGAAAGATATTCCATATTAATATGCTCAAGCAATTTCATACACGTCCTGAACACTTACAGTCAATTTTTCATGAACTAGATGACAATACGGTATCTACTTGTCATTATTCTAATTTATCTGTTATACAGGAGGAAGAATCTTCTTTTCCTGAAGTGCAGATGCCTTTACCTGTACTTATTGTCCAATCTACTGAATCTTGGCGTGATGTGACCATTTCTTCTACGGTTACACCGCAACAGCATCAACGCATTGCTGATCTTCTACAATCATTCCCAGATGTGTTAACGGATGTACCGGGTTGCACATCTGTAATTAGTCACGATATTATTCTTAACGATGATACACCAATTCGTGTTCATCCTTATTCTGTACCTCTACATTTTTTGAGTAAGACATCTCAGGAACTTGAACAGATGGTATCCTTAGGTATTATTGAGACTAGTACATCTCCATTTTCTTCACCTTTAGTCATTGTCCGGAAAAAGGACAACAACATACGTTTATGTGTTGACTATAGGAAACTTAATGCGCAGACAGTACCTGATAGCGAACCACATCCTATCCTTGACGATTTACTTCCTCGTCTATCCAATGCTACACTTTTCACTAAGATTGACTTAACCAAAGGTTATTGGCAGATTCCACTAACCGATAGAGCCAAATACTACACAGCATTCTCAACTCCACAAGGTCTTTACCAGTGGAACGTGATGCCTTTTGGGCTAATGAATGCTCCAGCTACCTTTATTCGCATGATGCGAAAAATTTTATCAGGTAGATCAGACATAATTACCTACATTGACGACATATGTTTGTTTAGTTCATCATTTGAGGAACATTTTTTGGGTCTTAAATCGGTTTTGGAAATATTGCGGGATAACCATTTAACCGCTAAACCAACTAAAATTCAAATAGCGTGTAATGAGATAACATTCCTGGGGCATATTATTGGATCAGGACGTATCCAAACAATTCCCAGTACGGTTTCTAAAATATTAAATTTATCTGTTCCTCAAACGAAGAAACAGGTTAGGAGTCTGTTAGGGTTAGTCCAATACTATAGCAGATTTGTACCTCACTTGTCATCCATCACGGCTGTCTTGTCATCTTTATTAAAGAAGAACATGCCGTTAAGGATAAATTGGACAGACGAATGTGACAAAACTTTTCGCACTATCTTGAACATTTTTTCATGCCCACCTGTTTTAAGATTATCAGATGCCTCTAAAAAGTTTGTTCTACGTACAGATGCGAGTAATTACGGACTCGGGGCTTGTCTACTCCAATATCATGATGATATCCTTCATCCTGTATTGTATATCTCACGCAAGCTGAAACCTCCGGAGACTAAATATTCAACTGTGGACAGAGAATTGCTCGCCGTGATATGGGCAATTACTAAGTTGGAAAAGTTTTTGCTTGGATCAACATTTCTGATCCAGACAGATCAGAAATCTGTGGCAGCATTACGTCGTTCAAACCATAAAAGTCCAAAGCTTGCACGATTTGCTATCGCGCTGCAACCCTATGATTTCGAAATAGAATCGATACCAGGAACTGAGAACATAATGGCCGATACTTTGTCAAGACATCCTACGGATTCTGAATGAATAGTACTATTTCAAGAAAATTTGCTGACTAATCAAGCATTACATTTGCAATGAACGGTATTAATTCTACTTCAGAATATACAACACTTCAGTTGGACTTCTTACTTAAATGAGGAAATTTCGAAATAAACTATTGTGATCAAAATATCAAGTTTTACAGATCGGTTGAAAATTTGGACTTCACTTGGACTTTGCGTATCACTCATTTCGATTGCAAAGTAGTAAAAAGGAACAATCTCTGATATAGACTGGACAAATACGGTGATGACTTATTCAAATTACGTTCAAAATTTCAATAAAGGAACTAACGACGATTGGATCATCATATCAGAATTGGATAAGATGAACTTTGTTTCTTAAAGAACTTTCATACAAGTCAATAGGATGTAACAACGATTGGATCTTCATGTCCGATATTGTTAAATTTGCTAGTTATTAAATTAATATATAATAAAATAAAGTTGAAGTGTGATGGAATAAAGAAATAAAATATACTAAGAAAAGATGAAACAAAATAATATCACACCTATTAAACCTTTTAAATAGTTTAATTATTAAGGTGATAGATATTAGATTATGATATTTCATATGTATAGTTAAAATGTATGAATTTTTTCTGTTTTTTTTTTTTCTTTCGGATTGCGTTAATTTAATTAGGTATCTATCCTTATACTTCATTTTCACACTCATTACTATTTTAATGTATACTTTAATATTTAGTTTTAATTGTCCGTACTTCTCAATTTTTATTTCGTTTTCTCTCTGATACTATTTCTCATTTTCTTTAATTAGATATTAACTAGTTAGTACCATACTTACATATTATAATTAATTATTTTAATTTTAATTAGTTAGAATAATTTTAATAACACCTCACATTAGTAGTTAGTCAATACATACATCAAATTAATTAGTTAATTAATTAATGACAGTGACATTTCTTTATTTAATATTAGTTATATGTATGATATGACGTTGATTTTATTATAAGATATTACTGACATGACCGCGACACTGTTCTAGATAGAACATCGTTGGCCATACGTCGGGTTTTGTTCAATTTTTAATAATTTGATTAATATAGTTTAAAAAAAAAAAATCTATCTAATAGATTTTTTTTTTCCCCGTCTGACAGGAAATCTGTTACGGTGTTATTTTAAATGACGGCGTCTGCTGGGGTTTAGCAGTGCGCAACGTTTAGGGGTCAATAACATTAATAGAATATGTCGATATTTTACGGTATACTGAACGCGAAATATATGCTAAGATTATGACGCATTCGCGTTGGGAAGGTCACGCTTGGTGACTTGGTTACATGACCCTTGTTACGCTATCCGTCAAGCAGAGAAGTCGTGTCTTGTATGTCTTCCAAGGAGAGGCTTAGTATATAGCCGATATATGAATTCAATATAGAACTCAGGGTCAGTTCAGATATTAATCTAAAGTATGAGATTATTAAGTAAATTAAATGATGGAAGGAGAATCGTATTATGATTCAATTTGTAGCTGTCAAGAACTCATGCGCTCATTTCTGGCTGTTGACTACAGCAGCGCATGTACATAGCCATGATGTTCATCTGACATATTGTTTTGACACGGACGGATACTTACTGGTATTATTTGGAATTTATTGTTATGCTGAACTGTACATGAAGTTTTGTGAATGTCGGATATCGTTTATATGAACGTCAATACATGTGGACTCAGAACAGAAGGCTTGATATCTTACTTACGTTTCGGGTTTGGTTCCACAGCTGTTAATGTTTACGTTTTCTCAGCACGATAACTCTCCCACAGGGGAAATCAACTAATGTACAATATGCAAATCAGAACGTCGAAGGGATGTTCTTACGGTCAGAGCTAACCATCAATAACAAACATTAACCACGTCAAGAGAGTGACTTTAATATTCAATAAATAAAATAAGATGAAGGAACCGCAACACCCGTCACAACGAGCCTTTATTTGTTATTATAAATCCACATTGCAGTGGTGTAACCAGTGGAGTATTCTTCACGGTAAGTGATTTCTGACAGTCAACACAGCGGTGTCCACTAATGTAGAGTAACGTAACTATGGGAATAGTCAACACAGCGGTGTCCGCTAATGTAGAGTAGTGTAATTAGGGGAACTGTCACAACAGTGATGTCTGCTAATGTAGAGTAGTATAACCACTAATGTTTACAAGTTTGTGGAGACTAATGTGTGCGGTTTTCATCTAGCATCATCTGTGTCTGAGGAGCTACGTGGAGGTGCATCGCTGGATCGTCAGTTAAGTTATTGTTTGAATATCTGTGTACTGTGATTTGTTGTATTTTTTCCCCCTTCAATTCCTTCTTCCTTTTCTGTCTATCCATCTGGTACGATTTATCTTACAGTCTGGTCTTTTAGATTAGTGGGATCTTTCTGTTGGGGTCGTGATAAGTAAGCATAAAGCTATAAGCATTTTTCTGTTCGTTTTTCAACGTCTGTTTCTTGAGGTATTCTTATTTGTTTTTTCTTTCTTTCCTTTTGTTGTGTTCTTTTTTCGCTTTCTTTGTAGAGATTTAGTCTGTGACTCTATATGTTGTTAGTGGTTACGTAGGATCTATTACTCTGATTTCTTTTTTCTGTGGGTCAGTATTATATCTATGGTGAATATATTTATATGTTATATCGTTATTATTGCTTGAATGTTATTTAGTGTTATTTTGGGTTAGTATGATCTAGAGGTTGGCTACTTTGTGTGATAGCTCTCAGCACTACATTGTTACGTGTAGTTGTTGTTCTAGTCCGCTGTATTTAATATTGTATGTGTGAGTTCAAGGGTGGACGGGTGGCGAGTTTAATTCTTTCTTTTTTTACTTGTGGGAAAAAGACTGGGTTAGACTGATCCTTTCTAGGGTGTAGCTACGTGTGTTTAGTGGTGGAGTCAGGCAGAAGGGTTTCCTGCGACTGCCCTGCTTAACATACCAAGCTCAGTACTTGTTATGTGTACTGGTGTGGTTTGCATTTAAGTTGTCCTGTACATTCAGTAATTCTATTGTTGTGTTTATGTGGTGTTATCTCTCATTCCTTCTTGCTATCTCGTAAATACGTAAACGGGTATCCCTTGTTTTCGTTCGTTGTCAGTCACGCATTGTATATATCAGTCTGTCTCTGCTCATACCTTGTCTGTCATCTTAGTCCTCGTGACTGTTAGTTATCGTGGTGTTTAGTGTGTGTCTTCTCATCTATGGAGTGTTCATTTTTGCCATTTGTAAACATATTGAGTAGAACTGAAATACTGTCAGAGTACAGCACCAGTGTGTGTGTGTGCTAGTAAGACAATGTGGTGTAAAAGCTGACTTATTGTTCAATTTTTTTGTTGGTGCCTCTTACAGTTGTGAGGTGGTATAGTACCAAGGGGTATTATCAGCTAGTGAGATACAACTATCGACTATAGTAAGGGTCTTTTCAGTTGTATCACAGAGACTAAGTGGTCGGAAGGACCAAACGTAGAGAGTAAGTAGACTTAAGCCAAGAGGCAGAGAACGGTCATACTGAATTGAGTGGTGAAGTGGGTTATATATATATATATATATATATATATATATATATATATATATATATATATATATATATATACATATACATATACATATATATATATATATATATATATATATATATATATATATATATATATATATATATATATATATATATATATATATATATATATATAATAAATTCTTTAAGCACCAAACACGGCGCATAAGGCAGAAACCAGTGCTCTTCAGGTTGTTCGTTGTGACGCCACTCCTCTTAGCTCTTGCACATTATTTAGGCCCAACGTTCTTCCTTCTCTTATTATTGTTCTTCTGAGTGTTTCTTTTGGTCTTCCTTTTTTCCGCTTACCCTCAGGAACCCAAGTGAGCGCCTGTAGTGGTATTCTGTTGTTTTGCATTCGTAGGACATGACCGATATATGACCATCGTCTTTTCCTTATATAGTCGGAGACATATTTCTGCCTAGAGTCTTCTCTTATTTGTCGATTAGTCTTGAATTCTTTCCAACTGATGTTCATGAGTTTTCTAAGACATTTGTTCTCGAATGTATTCAGCTTGTTCTCCAATGATTTTGTTATTTTCCAACTCTCACAGCCGTATGTTAACAGTGAGATAACATTTGAATTAAACAGACGAAGCTTGGTATGTATATTCAATGATCGTAATTTCCAAATGTTAGATAATATATATATATACATTCATATGGTTGTACTGTGAGTAGTGACATTGCAATGTATATATCATTACTGCATGCTTTGTAAGCAGAGAGGTATCTGTTGAGATAGGTGAGTTAGTTTGGAGTACATGGTATTGAGTAGTTGCATAGAAGCACTGAATTAGATTTGCATACAGTGAGATTCTATAACAAAAGGAGAAGAGATATAGATAGTATTGAGTATCGTGAGTGTACATCATGAACTTACAGGGTTTCATTCTGATGGGAAAAGAATGTGGGTACACTGGGAAAGAACTGATGGATTTTGCCAAGGCAGAATACCAGTCAGAGGAAAATCAAGAAGCTTTGGAGAAGAAGAAGATTGAGAAGCAGAAGCAGGAAAGAGATACTCGAGCTGAAGAGTTAGAGCTCAGAAGAAGAGAGTTCGAATTACAAGAAAAGAAGATAAAGAATTTCAAGAAAAGAAGATAACGAATTTAAAGAAAAGAAGATGAAAGAAGAAAACGATTGGAAATAGATAGAGTTCGAATTACAAGAAAAGAAGATGAAAGAAGATAACGATATAAAACAGAGAAAGTTAGAGTTAGAATTAGAAAAGGAGAGAATGAGAGTAGCTCTGGAGGAAAAAAGACTAGAAGCTGATAAGGAAATACAATTAAAGAAAATAGAAGTGGGTGCGAGTGGTCAGAACTCGACTCCGAGGGAGTCTCATCGTCTCTTTATGCTGCGTCTGCCGAAATTTAATGACAAAATTGATAGTTTGGACTTCTTCCTTGAGAGGTTCGCGGCCGCATGCGTGGCCTGGAAGGCTAACAGAGACGAGTGGCCATCTCTGTTATCCACATTGCTTGTGGGGCCTGCGATGGAGACTTTTTATAGCCTCCCGCTGGAAGAGCGGGCAGATTACGACAAGGTGAAAGAACGGTTGCTCCGGAAGTTCCGTTTGACGACTGGCGGGTACTTGACGTGGTTTAGAAACACTATGCCAAGTGTAGACCAGGACTTCGAGGACTTCATCTTGAAGATCAAGCTTCTGCTGAATAGATGGATTGAGTTGGAAGGAATTACAAAGGACTTTAATGGCTCGATTGATCTATGCTACGGGACAAAGTGTTGTCGTCTTGTTCTACTGAGTTGGGAGCATTTTTCCAGGAACGACAACCTAAGGATATTGCTTCTATGGCCCAATTAAGGCACCATTATGTCCTGGTCCATCCGGGCAAACCTATCTATTGGTCTGGTCTGTCTGACGCCTTAGTTGCAGGTGTCGGCAAAGTTCAGCGACAACCATGGCAAAATCAGTCAGGCAATGCAGACAGATGCCAAGAGCAGAAGGACGATATGCCTTCCCGTCCCTATCAACCACGCAGAGGGAATTATGGTAACTTCCGATTACATCGGGGTGGCCGGTCGAACTGGCACAACGACAGTGGAGAAGTGATAGCGACGGAGGAGAGCGCCAAACGCGAAAGCAGAAACACGCGTTGAGGAGTCTCGAGACGAAGATCGGTTTTACTATAAAACAAAACCTTCCAACCAGAGGAATGGATCCGCAGATAGCCGATCATCCGACTCCGATGCGCGGCCTTCACCAGCTAACAGCCCCAGCAATAGTCCACGCGATGAGTCAAAAAAGGAACGCAGATGTTCCAGTTGTAATGGCAGGGGTCATTACTCTGACGTGTGTGCTACCCCAATCGAATACGCGAATTCTACGTTTGTGTAGGACACAGTCAACAGCGAGGACTGTGTGGGGTGTCGACCTCTATTCCATTCGAACGAGAATATAGTGTTAAACTACGGACATGCGGTACCATGTCTGTCGGCGGTCCATGAGACTGGTAAGGTGGCACTCCACAAAGGTGTGGTGGAGAAGAAACCAGTCTCGGTGTTGAGGGACACTGGATGTACCACAGTCGGGGTACGTCGTTCCTGCATCGACGAATCCTGCCTCACAGGCAAAACTGTAAAGTGTACCACGTTTGGGGGCAAATTCGAGTCTTACCCCCAGGCGTGTATTAACGTGGACACCCCGTTTCTATCAGGTAGAGTGAACGCGTTTGTCCTCGAGAACCCATGTCGTAAAAATTTTTAATCTGTATGACACCACGCTCAAATTCCCCGCGTCAAAAACTAGCTATCATATTTGAATCTAACGTTAACTATAGGATTTGAAATTTGTCTAAGAACCCAGTCAAATTTACCGCCAAAAGTTTATCTAGTGTATTTGAATTTGTCTAGGAACCAAGTCAAAAGTTACCGCCCAAGAAAAAATTATCTAAGAGCATAGTACAAATTTAACAACCAATCAGAGTGCGTATTTTTTTGGGTAAGGATAAAGAAATCTTTTACTTGGTAACAATGCCTCTTTTGTGTTTATGACCGAAAGAAGATATTTTATTTCTTAACAACTAAAGATAATTAAAATGAAAGGGATATCTCGAATTATAGCGCTGGTATTGCTTAACACATAAGTATAAAGATTCCCTCATAATAAAATTATATTGACTTAGTAAAATTGATTTTAGTGATATTTTCATATCCGGGTAAGGCCAAATTTAATTACTTAAAAATTACCCAGATTGAAATGCATAAAAATAACAAAGGGAAAAATATATATAACAATAGAGAGCAATAGGCCGTTTAATTATTACTTTGGATAATTAAAATCACTCCAATAAGACCTGTAATATAAAATATTAAAATTTAGTCAGATTATACAGACACGCTCAGATTCGCAGCAGTCACTAGTCTAAAAATATTTTTTGACTGCGTTTCTGATTGGGCGGGTGTATTTCTATAAATAGTAACAAGGTCGTACGGTCTGGGCCATTCAATTCAAAAATCTGCGCCGAGCTGACAGTGAAAGACCAAGTCTTTGCCTTTTGAAATGAGAGCAGTTCTAAGATCCCTTTGACGGCCAGTTTAGCGTGTGTGTGTGTGAAATTATTTACCTGAGGGTAAGAAAGATATTTTATTTGTATATTTTGTTAATTATTAACTTGTGTATAGCCAGACTATTTGTTCGAGTGCTATTCGAAAGTGAAACCGCCGGACGGATGTGTTGTGTCATACTGACACAAGTAGGAATGTGTGTAGTTTTGCCGACAAGTTCTAAATGGGAAAAATGTGTATAGTTGTAACTGTCTTTTTTTCTTGTTGAGGTGATCACTGGCCCAAGACAGTATACATGTTGTTAGATGTGTAGTGCGAGCGTATGATGAATTGAGTGTGGGTGCGAATGAAGACGCGAATGTGTTTAGGCTCGTATAGATGTAGATCCTGCAACCCATACTCTCACATGCAGTAATCAAGGATGCTTTGACACTGCAGGCATGTTTCAAGACATTTATTGACGGGAACACACATAGTATCAACAGGAACAGTCAGTGTAACAAGGTCATGCTGACCTGACATCGATAGGTATACATTTGGCATTCAAAAAGGTAAACATCAGAATAGACGTGCATGGTCAATAGCAAAGTTCTTCAATAATGACAGTTCGTAGCGTCGCCCTTGGCGTCTCTGACTAAACGCGTCAGATGCCTTAGTTACCTTGACACATAGGTGCAACTTGGCACTCCCGCCAATTGCACATATCAGGCTGTAGTATAATAGCCGAAAGCACAGGCCTCGTTCTGACGTCGGCCGTGTACTTCTGTTAAATAGGTTATCATCAACCCTGCAGTAATACTTATTGTAGATAGAAGTTCCGCCAATCTGCGGCTCCCACAATATATCTTCGTCACTGGATTTCTGGACAATATAAGACTAACAGTCTTGGATGGCTACCTCGAGCACAAATATATAAGTTCTGAAATGGCGGATCCGTGAACTGCTGTTCACCCTAGGTAATCCTTTACATGTTCTGCCACCGAAAAGCGTAATAATGCATAAAGGTCGGTATTACCTGGTAAATGAATCCTCAGAACTACACAAGGAATTCTGTCGTCATCCCGACGCACAGAGATTCACTGGGGAAAACTGCCATAGCAGTTACTTCGAAGATTCTCCCCGAAAAACAATGGACTCTTGGTCCCTTCAGAAAAACAGGACCTCCCGGCTTCCCGGAAGTATATCTCACTCCCGCTTAAAAAACCTTCCCATAGGCCTACGCCCGAACTGACAACCTCTGACCCTAAAGGTCAAACACAATGAATGAATAAACAAGGGAAGACAACCCCTAATCAACCTGACATCGCAGGTAAAGACACAATTATACTTATGATACAAACATAAGCAAATAACTTGACAGATGACTCCGTCGAAAATGACAGCAACATTACTACCACCCCCCTGTAAAAAAAAAATTGCATTTTTTTTTTTTTTTTAATATGTTCATGAGCAAGATAGCACCAGTATCACTTCTGTGCTCATGCAAACAATGAACCTAATATCAGGTACAATAGAAGAGGGTACAAATCATCTCCCAACATAAGAGAAAATATTTCCTTTAAACCAAACAAACTAAGGGATACCATTCAAGAAACCTAAGTTGCTGGCAATACCAATCATATATCAAACATTACTAAATAATATAATCATAGCAATATACAAATGTCAATGCTATTTTAGCAACATATCACTGATGGATGGACAAAATGAAATTTGTTAAATTATCTAAACATCATCCAAATACATTTGTATTACAACATATTATGATATTAAGGACAGACCTAAGTCTGAAAATATATCAGGAAAAACTAGGACACAAGATTTAACTGGAATCATGTGGGCATCTAGACAATATGTCCGCCATCACATTATCCGAACCACGGATAGCTCGCACCGTGAAATGGAAAGGCTGAAGAGCAATAGCATAACGAGTAGATCTCGAGCTCTTCAAATCCTTACTTTGCATAGCCGTAAGAGCTTTTTGGTCGGTTTCCATAAAGAAATGCGCGCCCAGAAGGAACCTTTGTAGCTTAAGAATGGACCAAACCATAGCCAACAATTCACGGTCCAAAACCGAGTAATTCCTTTCTGCCGCATTCAGCTTCCTAGAAATATACATTACAGGATGCAGAGTTCCTGAATATTCCTGCATTAGTGCCGCTCCAATGCCAGTGGAAGAGGCATCACTACGAAGGACAAAAGTCTTATCAATCGTCGGTAGTCTTAAGATAGGATGAGATGAGAACAAATTCTTAACCTGATCCAATGAAGATTGGCATTCTTGGGACCAACGCACCATATTAGGAGAACCTTTTTTCAATAACGTTGAAAGTGGTGCCATAATGGAGGACAGATTCTCAATGAATCTTCCATAGAATTGTATCAATCCCAAGAGACTACGCACTTGCTTTTTTGTCTTCGGAACCGAGATATTTAATATCTTTGAAATGTTTTGGTCCTCTGTCTTCAACAGACCATGACCAACTCGATGACCTAGGAAGGAAATTTCACTAAACCCAACAAAAGCTTTAGAGGGTTTAGCAGTCAATCTATGCTCACGTAGAGTAGATAGCAATTCCTTCAGACCCACATAGTGTTCTTCCCAAGTATCGCTGAAAAGACAGATGTCGTCTAAATATGCAATGACATCTGCACGATCTGATAGAATTCGTCGCATCATGCGTACGAAAGTCGCTGGGGCGTTCATAAGCCCGAAAGGCATAAAATTCCATTGAAACAGACCCCTAGGTGTCGAAAAAGCAGTGAGAGGTTTGGCGTGTTCCGTCAGTGGGACTTGCCAATAACCTTTCGACAAGTCTAGTTTAGTAAAGAATTTAGCTTTAGAAAGTCTAATAAGTAGATCATCTAATAACGGCATAGGTTCAGCATCGAACTTCGTAACTTGATTTAATTTGCGATAATCAACGCAAAGACGTATGTTATTGTCTTTCTTTCGAACAATAACTATCGACGAAGAATAAGCTGAAGTGGATGGTTCAATTATTTGTAGTTGAATCATTTCATCCAATTCTTTCTCGACTTGTGCTTGAAAATGAATAGGTATTGGGTATGGTCTTACTCTGATCGGATTACGATCAGTAAGTATGATGTCATGTTCTATGACATCTGTGTGTCCAGGAATGTCGGTAAGGACATCCTGATATGATTGTAACGTAGAGGATACTTGACGCTGTTCCTCAAAAGACAAGTTGGAAGAGACTGTAACGTCTCTCCACGATTCCGTTGAAGTAAGTGGAATCGCAGGAAGAGGTAAGTTCACGTCAGAAAAAATAGTTTCCTCATCCTGTATAACGGACAGGGATGAGATGTGACCATGTTGAACTGGAGAGTCGTCCGTCGCCTGGAAAATAGGCTGTAAATAGTCTGGACGTTCAATAAACTCTGTTAGCATATTTATATGGAAGGTTTTATGCCTTCCATCCACATCGACAATATAGTCGACATCAGAAATTTTCGAGACTATAGTGTATGGACCCTTCCAAGAAATGAGAAGTCTATTCTCTCTTGAGGGCAGTAAGACATATGCTTTGTCTCCAGGACAAAGTTGACGTAGGCGTCTTTTCTTATTAGCAAATCGCCTAGCTTTTTCTTTCGCAAATTCGGAAGATGAAGTTGCTAACCTGCACGATTCGATAATCTTTTCCCTAAGAGCTATAACATATTCATATGACGATTGTGTATCATCGTCGATATTATCGGAAGTTATCAAATCGTGTAACAAGGACATTGGCCCGCGCGGTTGCGCGCCAAAGACAAGTTCGAAAGGAGAAAACCCTGTATGCTCGTTGGGAACCTCTCTATAGGCAAAGAGGACTGCAGGTAAAACCCTGTCCCAATCTTCAGGATGATCCTCCGTTATCTTGCCAAGTAAGTTCTTTAGTGTCCTGTTAAGACGTTCTACCAATCCATTGGACATTGGATGATAAATACTACTGAGAGACCTTTTAATGTCTAGCGTAGCCATTACCTGAGACATAACGTCCGAAATTAACTGAGTGCCGTGATCCGACAGTATTTCTCCGGGGAATCCCAGACGAGAAAATACGAGCCAAAGAGCATCAGCGATATCGACAGTTGATATGCTCTTCAGAGGAATAGCCTCTGGCCAACGCGTGCACATGTCCACGCAAGTGAGGATAAATTGGTGTCCTCTGGCTGACTTAATTTTGAACGGACCAATGATGTCTATAGCCATTTTCTGAAACGGCCGAATCGGAATATCTGCAGCCTGAATAGGAGCAGCATGTCTCGGACCCCTAGACTTGACCTCTTGACAAATTTTGCAAGATCGGCAATAAATTCGGATGTCTTTATTCACGAATGGCCAAAAGAATGACGCAAGGACTCTAGTTTTAGTTCTGGAAAAACCCATGTGTCCCGCACACTGAGAATCGTGTGCATGCCGAAGAATTAAGGCTCTCATACACTTAGGCACAAGAATTTGCGAGTGCATAGACTTGTCCGAGTGTTGTACCATTCGTACCAATATACCATTCTTCATAGTGATATACGATTTGTGATTCGTATTTTGATTGGGATCCCCTTTCTTTGCAAGAAGGAAGTATTTCTTCAAAGAAGGATCCTCTTCTTGACGTTTAACAAACGAGTCATGGGAAATCACCAAGTGCTCGTCTTGGCTATCAACTTCATTACTATTATCAGATGAAGTTGGGGGATTAAGAGCTTGAGCTCTTGTCACCACTGCATTGACCGTTTGAATGTTTCTTTCTTCCCAACTAGAAATTTGTTGCGGGGTGCATTCCTTAACCCCATGAATACGACCGATTATAAGATCCGCAATAGGATTAGGAAGAAGACATGCATGGACATCTCCTGTGAAGAAAGGAGTGTCAATCCTAATAATAGCAGTAGGATAGCTTTCCATAGTACCACCAAATGTAACACATTTGATTGTTTTTCCAGTGGCACAGCAAGGATCTATCAGAGACTCCTTAACCCCGACGGTAGTACATCCCGAATCGAAAAGTACTGAGACTAGCCTATCATTTATTAGACCTTTATCTAAGATGAGAGATCCTCTCCCATCATGCGCAACTGTAGCAGGTAGAGCAGGAAGAGGGTGACCACAACTTAGCGTAGATACAGTTGATGAGTCAAACAATGTTAAGCATTGGGGGCATTCAGTTGCTCTCCCAAAATCGAAAGCACAACCAGTGATAGCCCTAGAGTTACCACTATCATTTACTGTATTACAGGCTCCATCAAACTCTTGTTGCGCAGAGTTTGCCTGTTGGTAAGGTCTTTTCTTGTTAAACCTAGGTCTACCTCGATTATCATTTCCCCTGTAATTATTTCGACTATCATTTCCCCTGTAATTGTTATCATATTGCCTATTGTAATCATCATTCCGGTTTGAATCCCGGTTTCTAAATTCACCATCGTCATAATCTTGACGTCGAGAATGATTACCTCGAAAATTTGAATAGTTATTATTTGGATAGCCTTTACGAAAGTGTCTCAAATTATTACCACTAAAATTACGAGAACTACCATCTTGTCTCCACTGCATAGACGAAGAACCATCATGTGTTGGATTACTCCGCTTCTGAGTGTAATTTTGATTACTTCCCCTATTCCAATTTTGTTGAGCACCCTGAAATTTTTTTCTGAAATTAGGGCCATATGGTGTTGCCGAAGCAGCTGGCAACCCTTCTTTCACTTTAGAATTGCTAACTGTAGCATGGGGATGTGCTGTGGCATACTGACAACAGTATTCCTCCATTTCTTTTAAGTTTTTAGGCTTACGCTCATGAAGGAATGCAAGAAAAGAATCATTAACAGATGACAAAACCTTATCTCGCAATAATAAGTCCATTAGACCTTCATATGTTTTCTCAATCTGAGACAACTCAACCCATCGTGTAAATGTACGACGTATCTTTGTAACAAAATCAGAGAAATCTACTCCATTTTCTGGCAACATTGTCCTAAAACGAAGACGATAGTCTTCTTGTTTTAATTGGTATTTCTTTAGTAATGCTGCCCTGACAACATCATAATTAGTCCTCTCATGTTCGTCTATTGTCATAAGAGTAGTCACTGTGTCACCTGTAAAAAATGGCATCAGTTGTTCAACATATTTTTCCTTTTTTATGTTATGCGTATCGCACAAAAATTGGAATCTATCTAGATAATCTGCTACGTCATCCTTTAAAGGATTGAAATGAGGCAATTTAATCCTACTAACAAACTCCTTTGTCGTACTCGAAGTTGTTTGCTGAGCACCCGTACTCGCCAATTTCAATTTCTCTAACTCCAAAATTGCGAGTTTCTCATCAAGTTCCATCTTTTGTTTTCTTTCCTCATGTTCCATTTTCCTAATTTCAGCCTCAGCAGCAGCTTGAAGTTTTTTTTCCTCTGCAGCAGCTTGAGCTTGAATTTTTTTGTCTTCCATTTCCATCTGGAATTTTCTTTCATCAGCTTGAGCTTTTCTCTCCTCAGCCTCTCTTTGATACCTTCTTTCTTCAAGTTCTAATCTTCTATTCTCAGCTTCTAGCTTCTTTAGTTCAGCTTCTGCTTTCAATTTAATTTCCTCTTTTTGTTTCTTTTCTTCTGACTTTAATGCAATGGCGAATTGAGCAGATGAATATTCTTCCAATTCTTTACCAGACTTACCAAGGGTCAACCCTTGCTGGATGAAGAAATCCAATGTAGACATTCTGTCTAATGAGATCAGAAACCTGAAAAAAATTAAATAAATTACCTTATCCCACTTCAATGGGAGACAAGTCTGAAATGATAGACTTGTATACTCACTTCACTTTATTTTACTGTCTTAGTCTTAGACAAAGACTTTGTATGTTCCTCTTGTTTATAATGTACCCAAAAAATCACTTGAGTACCTGTGGGAAAAAAAATTCCCTTATATCCCACTCACTATGGGCACAAGTCTTTTTTTATAAAGAACTTGAATATGTATTTACCTTGTCTCAATCTTTGTAGATAACAAGTCTTTTATCAAAGAACTTGTATAAATATCTTATATAATATTTTATTAAGAAACTCTATATGAAGAGTCTACCTTATCAATAATATCAAAACATGACCAAGTATGTGTATGTAGACTGTGCATGACAGTAATGTAGTACAACCAAAAAAAAAAAAAAAAAATACAAAGACAAAAATACAAAACAATACAAATGGCAACACTGTTTTAACCAAAAATGTGTAGAGAAATACACAAGAAAGGAGAGACCTACAGAATACAAACAAAACAAATCGACAATCAAAACTGAAAAAACAGACAAAATATTACAAAAACAACGTTAAGTACAATTACATCACAGCTAACATCAATAGCGACCAATTGTCACTAGCAAATTTCCAAATTAAGAAAATTTGCACCTACAGACCGCTTACAGTAAGCCTCGATCAAGTGGCATATTTACCGTAAGACCCACCAACCGAAAAACCCGCAGAAAAATACACCAAAAACAGTAGAAGTGACATAAACATATAGCAATCAATTTCAATGTGTTGCAGAACAAGTTCAGTCACAGCTGAAACTAAAATAAATTTCTTGCTCCTTGCGAACACAGAAACGAAATGTCAAACGCGCACTGAACGTCAAATCCACTGTAACATAAAGTATTCACGAACCAAAGTTACTATGACCTTCTCAAATTAGGGCTTGCACATTGAATGTTTACAATTTCACGTACTGTTTACAGACACTTGACCTCCAACAATGTAGCTTGAATGCTCTGACCTAGAAAAGTCTGTTGTTGAATGAAACGTGTCACAACCCGCAGTACTGTTTACAATAGGAACCCGCCTTCTATGCAGTTATGGTCCACGTAGCAAATGCCTAGTAGTTCACTTCAGTACTTGTCTTGTTATGGTTTATGTAGCATTATGATATAAATGCTCGTACTGTTTATTTGGGTCAACTGTTGATGACCTATCTCTGTCCTGTTGTAGCCAAAACTTGCAAGTGTAGAATTAGCGTTGTGTGTTACGGCTGTCCCGTGTGTAGCTTAGACCCACAGATCAGAAGTGTAATGTGTACTTGTCCTTCTTGTAACTTTCTCGACAAAACTGGAGACATCATACATGTAACAGCCAACCAGGAATGTAAATTTCTGGATCCATAAATGTCAACAATAATGTCAAATGCTCGCTCTGTTCTTTTTAAACCCACAGATCTGGTCCATCCGAAATGTAAGTTTCTAGGCCACATTGGCGACAAGAAATGTATCATAAGAGCCCACGTAACTGGTCCACCAGAAATGTAACTGTCTTTTTTTCTTGTTGAGGTGATCACTGGCCCAAGACAGTATACATGTTGTTAGATGTGTAGTGCGAGCGTATGATGAATTGAGTGTGGGTGCGAATGAAGACGCGAATGTGTTTAGGCTCGTATAGATGTAGATCCTGCAACCCATACTCTCACATGCAGTAATCAAGGATGCTTTGACACTGCAGGCATGTTTCAAGACATTTATTGACGGGAACACACATAGTATCAACAGGAACAGTCAGTGTAACAAGGTCATGCTGACCTGACATCGATAGGTATACATTTGGCATTCAAAAAGGTAAACATCAGAATAGACGTGCATGGTCAATAGCAAAGTTCTTCAATAATGACAGTTCGTAGCGTCGCCCTTGGCGTCTCTGACTAAACGCGTCAGATGCCTTAGTTACCTTGACACATAGGTGCAACTTGGCACTCCCGCCAATTGCACATATCAGGCTGTAGTATAATAGCCGAAAGCACAGGCCTCGTTCTGACGTCGGCCGTGTACTTCTGTTAAATAGGTTATCATCAACCCTGCAGTAATACTTATTGTAGATAGAAGTTCCGCCAATCTGCGGCTCCCACAATATATCTTCGTCACTGGATTTCTGGACAATATAAGACTAACAGTCTTGGATGGCTACCTCGAGCACAAATATATAAGTTCTGAAATGGCGGATCCGTGAACTGCTGTTCACCCTAGGTAATCCTTTACATGTTCTGCCACCGAGAAGCGTAATAATGCATAAAGGTCGGTATTACCTGGTAAATGAATCCTCAGAACTACACAAGGAATTCTGTCGTCATCCCGACGCACAGAGATTCACTGGGGAAAACTGCCATAGCAGTTACTTCGAAGATTCTCCCCGAAAAACAATGGACTCTTGGTCCCTTCAGAAAAACAGGACCTCCCGGCTTCCCGGAAGTATATCTCACTCCCGCTTAAAAAACCTTCCCATAGGCCTACGCCCGAACTGACAACCTCTGACTCTAAAGGTCAAACACAATGAATGAATAAACAAGGGAAGACAACCCCTAATCAACCTGACATCGCAGGTAAAGACACAATTATACTTATGATACAAACATAAGCAAATAACTTGACAGATGACTCCGTCGAAAATGACAGCAACAATAGTGTTTGCAACATTGGCAACAAATTACAACCGTAAGTGTTAGTATTGGTTTAAATTAGTATTTTCTTCTGGGGTGACTCACTGTTAAAAGATCTTGTGAAAAACGTACAGGAAAGGTTAGAATGAAGTAATCAATAGGTCATATGCTGTTTTGCACTTAACCTGATTATTGTACGGAAGTCAAGCATGGACGAAGGACATTAACATTGAATCAAAACCGAGAAAGAGTGATTACATGGAACTGATTGTAAGCAAAGGAATTCAAGGTCTTGTGCAACTTGTTAGCACAATAACTGAAAAGGGTAAGTTTTAATATTGTTTATGGGTGAATGGATTGAGGCAGACTTCTACATGGAATGGGTTGTCCTTCTATTCCAGGTTATATCACGAAATTTCCTCGTGGCTGCATTTACTTGAGAGGAAGTGTGTGGGAGATGAGAGTTCCTTATATATCTGGAGCCAGACCCCATCTTCTCAGCCAGGAGTCACACAGTTGGTGATCCTGACGTGTGTTTCTGAGCAGCAGCAACATTATAAGCTAAGTCCTTTATAAAGGCCAATGTCAGTTTATCAAACTCATTCACCCAAGAGAAATCAAACTAGATTTCAACCCTTTTATGAGGAATAGAGAAGACCTTTCCAAGTAATAAAGAAACTTACAATCTAACTTTAGCAGAAGTTAACCATCAGTTGAACAGAAACTGTGTGCAGTTATTCCGGTGAACTTTCTACAAAATGGACAGATGTTTGCAATATATTTATTTTAATTTGTAAATATCATTTTCTTGATTTTAAGTATTCCTGACCTAAACAGATTGAGGTTCAAGACAATTAAATTGTACATAAACATTTCATACAGTCTTGCTTAATAATTTTATTAAAGTTAAAGTTCTGTTTTGAAATTAACTACAAATTAGATTAAATGAATTACCCTAGACGTAGCCACATAAAATAACCCACTTAATCATTTACCAAATTGGGATCTGGAGAGGTAGCAGTTAGGGACTCAGAGTACATCATCATCATCTTCTCTGAGAACTTACATAGCTTGACCCCACTTTGATGTCTATACACCCTTGCTCTTTTCAGAGAAGGGGGTATTACTTATAAGACCAGTCTCTTATCTGGCACTATCCTGGTATCCTCTGATACATCTATTTGTCCAGGATATCCCATATTTTAGTAACATCAAAACCTCTTATGACAACCCAGTCGCCGATTTGATCGTCGGAAATGTACGAGGAGTGCATAACGCCACGAGAGGGGCTGGAGCAGGGTCTCAGCAACATCGAAGTCCTGGGGCGGATGACCAGATGGCCGCGATATTACCACCGGAGGAGAAGGTATATATTGGACGGGGTTCGCGGCAGGCATCCAATGGTACTCAGAGTCCTGTGCCAAGGCGCAGGGAGAGAAACCACGAAGGTTCGTCTGAGGTCCTGACCGCGCGGTGTGGGTTCGCAATGTCCCTCTGAGTGCTAGTTGGCGCACACTCAGACGAGTGTTTAATGAGGTCGCACCAGTGAAGTTCGTGGAGGTCTTATCGTTACGTGACAGTACGAAGATAGCGAGAGTTTCATTCGCGAATAAATGGGGTGCGCGTGATGCAGTCAGGTGGAAGCACATGTCGTTGCTTCATAACCACCTGCTGATAGTCCAGCAATAGCAAGGGATAGGTATCGGGTTCGCGTTCAGTGGGTGTTTCGGTTAAAGCCAACCGAACCGTAGAGCCTGACCCACGCCACCAGTACTGTTCTGATAAAATATAAGTTGTTCTATGCAGCTTTATAATTTGGTGAGGGTGACTAAGGAGGTGTTTGTGCTATTTTCAAATGCTTATGTAAGAAGCTTTTAATGTACAGCGCACTGTGTAGTATGTATTGTGGTCGGCGATAGGGCACTCGAAAAGGCCGAGGTTAGCCGAACTGGTGTGTCATGTGACTACCGGAAGTCGGGGGGAAAAGGCGCAAAATTAGGAAGTCAGAAACTAGCCTTTGTCCAGGGAGGACGCATATTTTCCTTTTTGCCAGCGAGATCGCTGTTTGGTTGATATTGTCCACTGTAAACTGAGTGCCTGCCATATTCTCGGACCTTGGAGATAATTACGTTGTACTTCTAGAACAGTGTAGGGTCTCTAGATCGAATTATCTACAGGCCGTAGTTTGATAATAGGTATATGATTTTCGAGTTTGTCATTTTCATAGTTTTGCCGCTCAGGTGAGCGAGACTCAGAGTAGTCATTTTGTATAATTCGTACCTTTATGTATGAAGGCGATAGTTTAAGCTGCTAGGGCATGTTTACAGTGGTTTTCACATTATTGTATCTGATGCTTTTGATGGCCGTGTGAGGCCTTATTGTGTGTATAAAGTATTAAAGGGAAGTACCTGTTAAAGGCGTTTATTTTTTATCTCAGTGTTAAAGATGATTTATCATGTATTTTACATGTTGACCATGTTTAGTTCTGTTATCAGTTAATCTACGCGCTAACTGATCTATTCGTGGCCAGCATGATGTATTTTCTTCTTCTTCTTCTTCTTCCGTCCTTAGCCACCGACCGTCAAAGCAGTCAGTGGCCATTACGCCTAGTGGCGTCTTAGGGCAACAGCAGATAGGTTTTCTTTGCCATTGTTTCCCATCACGCCTATTGGCGTCTTTAGGGCAACGGCAAATCAATCCATTTGCTGTTGTTTCCGTAATCGAAGTGACTGGCAAACGGGTGATCAGCCCGTTGGTTGATGTATTTTGCACTTATATAAATGTTAAATGAACGCGATATTAGTCTGACGTCACTTGTATATGATGACGTGGTTTTGGTTCTTAACATAATTTATGCAAACCGTTTGACGGTGCCTTTCGTTTGTGGATTTTTGTCCAAGAAGGACGTCGAAGCTGTTGCTCCTTAATTTTGAAGATTATCTACTCTTCTACGTGGCTGTATATTGTACGAAGGTCGCCACTGATATTATATTAAGATTCCGAACAGAAGGATTGAGTTCGAGGAAGTATTTTTACAGAGAAGTATTGCTATCGCAATTTAAAAATATATAAATATTAACTCCACGTCTGGGGTTCGATACTTCAGTAATTCCATGATGGCACTGCGTAGTAAATATTCCAGATGTGTGATGTTCCAAGGAGGACTGTAAAAGCTTTCAAATGAACTTGTTTAATGCATAATAAATATGCCTGTATTTGTGGACCCAAAAATCAACCAGTTGTTGGAGTCCGTGCATGAACTGTAATTTTCTTGACAACGCCAAACCATTCGCAAACATCCATAAGCACGATGCTCAAGATATTAACCTTCCATAATTCACTAAAACAAGTCGCAACAGTCAGCCATTGTTGTGTGGTGATACTATTGGAAGACCGAACCTTCATTTGTTATTAGAAATCCACACTGCAGTGGTGTAACTAGTGGAGTGTTCTTCACGGTAAGTGGTTCCTGAGTCAACACAGCGGTGTCCACTAATGTAGAGTAACGTAACTATGGGAATTGTCAACACAGCGGTGTCCGCTAATGTAGAGTAGTGTAATTAGGGGAACTGTCACAACAGTGATGTCTGCTAATGTAGAGTAGTATAACCTTGGGAATTGTCGTCAAAGCGATGTCCGCTAATGTAGAGTAGTATAACCATGGGAATTGTCATCACAGTGATGTCCGCTAATGTTGAGTAACGTAACTAATGGAATGGTCATCACAGCGATGTTCACTAGTGTAGAGTAACGTAACTATGGGAATTGTCACCACAGCGATGTTCGCTAATGTAGAGGAGTGTAATTATGGGAATAGTCACCACAGCGGTGTCCGCTAATGTAGAGTAGCTTAATCATGGTAATTGTTACCACAGTGATGTCCACTAATGTAGAGCAACTTAACCATGGAAATTGTCGCCATAGCGATGTCCGCTAATGTAGAGTAACGTAACTATGGGAATTGTCACCAAGCGGTTTCCGCTAATGTAGATTAACGTTACTATGGGAATTGTCACCAATAGCGTAATTAGGTAAACTGTCACCCGAGCGATGACCGCTAGTGTGTAGAATTGTAATTAGGCGAATCGTCACCTGTGGGCCTGTGAACTATTATGCAGGGCCGTAGATAGGGAAGGGGGGGTCAAATATTCTCTTCCCCCCCCCCCCCCCCCCCCCCAAGGGTTTGGTGAAAAACATTTGTGGGGAAATTTTACTACAGTATACCAAAATAGTGCATAAAATTATTTTTTTTAAATATAACCCCCCCCCCCTTTTTATTAAGTCCTATCTACGGCCCTGCTATTATGTATTTGTAACATGCCCCATGTCAGATCTAACAAAAAAAAATTCGAATTAATCGCTCCTAATAAAGGCACATAAACAGTCTACATGGAAATGAGCCCCTTTGACATAAGTCAAGGCAGTACATTGTACGGCTTTCAAACCCGGGGCTCTCTGAGCCTGCCAAGATAGAACTGAACTACTGAACCCTAAGGCATTCGTCAGCGACAATTAATTCAAGGATGCGTAAGCTGCTTGCAGCCTCATAACGTTAAGAAATTGCTACAAAACCTACCGTTGCAAGATGCCGTGTTTGACTTGATGCCGACTTCCCGCAAGTGAACCAGCAGTTGTTCCATTTTTCCCTCCCTGTAGCTAGGCATGTCCACTTCAACCTAGACCAAAATCCGTCGGTTATATCTAACGCGCGATTGCCATTCCACGAAAAAGTGCTCAGTCAACTGTAGTGAAGAGTTGATCAATACTAAGCCTTAAAAAACGCTGCCAGTATTTGCAGCGTAAATGAAAAGATCTGCAAGAATCTATCCAAAAGAATGATGAAGACTTCATAAAGGGCTGCTAGCTACGCCGACGATGCGGACTAAAAATAATCAAAGTTTTTTTTCACCTGTGGCCCACACCGCCCTTTGTGGTCCATGAATGGATTCAAAGGGTGTCCGTATACATAACCTAAAATGTAAAATGTAAATATACGAGTATTAACTACGCGTTTATGTACATTTATTCTAAGAAGGGGTCTGTAGCCTTCACCGAACAGTCAGTGGTGTCCGTAGCCCTCGTCGCACAAAGGGATCTGTTGCATTCACTAGACAATCAAAGGGGTCAGTAGCCTTCACCAGACAATCAAAGGCGTCAGTAGCCTTCACCAGACAATCAAAGGCGTCAATAGCCTTCACCATACAATCAAAGGCGTCAGTAGCCTTCATCAGACAAACAGAGTCAGTAGCCTTCACCAGACAATCAAAGGCGTCATTAGCCTTCACCAGACAATCAAAGGCGTCAGTAGCCTTCACCAGACAATCAGTCAGTATCCTTCACAGACAATCAAAGGCGTCAGTAGCCTTCACCAGTCAATCAAAGGCGTCAGTAGCCTTCACCAGACAATAAAAGGGGTCAGTAGCCTTCACAAGACAATCAAGTGCGTCAGTAGCCTTCATCAGACAATCAAAAGCGTCAGTAGCCTTCACCAGGCAAAGGCGTCAGTAGCCTTCACTAGATAATCAAAGGCGTCAGTAGCCTTCACCAGACAATCAAAGGGGTTAGTAGCCTTCACCAGATAACCAAAGGCATCAGTAGCCTTCACCAGACAATCAAAGGCGTCAGTAGCCTTCACCAGACAAAGGCGTCAGTAGCCTTCACCAGACAATCAAAGGCGTCAGTAGCCTTCATCAGACAATCAAAGGCGTTAGTAGCCTTCACTAGACAATCAAAGGCGTCAGTAGCCTTCACCAGACAATCAAAGGCGTCAGCAGTCTTCACCAGACAATCAAAAGCGTCAGTAGCCTTCACCAGACAAGCAAAGGCGTCAGTAGCCTTCACCAGACAATCAAGTGCGTCAGTAGCCTTCATCAGACAATCAAAAGCGTCAGTAGCCTTCACCAGGCAAAGGCGTCAGTAGCCTTCACTAGACAATCAAAGGCGTCAGTAGCCTTCACAAGACAATCAAAGGGGTTAGTAGCCTTCACCAGACAACCAAAGGCATCAGTAGCCTTCACCAGACAATCAAAGGCGTCAGTAGCCTTCACCAGACAAAGGCGTCAGTAGCCTTCACCAGACAATCAAAGGCGTCAGTAGCCTTCACCAGACAATCAAAGGCGTCAGTAGCCTTCACCAGACAATCAAAGGCGTCAGTAGCCTTCACCAGACAATCAAAGGCGTCAGTAGCCTTCATCAGACAATCAAAGGAGTCCATAGCCTTCACTAGACAATCAAAATCAGGTCACTAGACAATCAAAAGCCCTAATCGCACAATCAAAGGGGTCAGAAGCCTACACTCGACGATCAAAGGGGTCAGAAGCCTTCACCAGACAATCAAAGGCGTCAGTAGCCTTCACCAGACAATCAAAGGCGTCAGTAGCCTTCACCAGACAATCAAAGGCGTCAGTAGCCTTCACCAGACAATCAAAGGCGTCAGTAGCCTTCACCAGACAATCAAAGGCGTCAGTAGCCTTCACCAGACAATCAAAGGCGTCAGTAGTTTTCATCAGACAATCAAAAGCGTCAGTAGCCTTCACCAGACAATCAAAGGCGTCGGTAGCCTTCACCAGACAATCAAAGGCGTCAGTAGCCTTCACCAGACAATCAAAGGCGTTGGTAGCCTTCACCAGACAATCAAAAGCATCAGTAGCCTTCACCAGACAATCAAAGGCGTCGGTAGCCTTCACCAGACAATCAAAGGCGTCAGTAGACTTCACCAGACAATCAAAGGCGTTGGTAGCCTTCACCAGACAATCAAAGGCGTCAGTAGCCTTCACCAGACAATCAAAGGCGTCAGTAGCCTTCACCAGACAATCAAAGGAGTCCATAGCCTTCATCAAACATCAAAGGGGTCCGTATCCCTCATCGCGCAATAAAAGAGGTACGTACCCCTAATCGCACAATCAAAGGGGTCAGAAGCCTTCACTCGACAATCAAAGGGGTCAGAAGCCTTCACCAGACAATCAAAAGGGTCCATGGTACAAAACAGATTAAGAAGCATTAGTTTAAAAGTTGACATGAAGAAGGGTTTTAAAAAAAAAAGCTAAAAGAAACAAGTAAACACACACGCGCGCACACTCGCACTTCAAGGCTGAGAAGAGTTAAAATAGTCCAATTTTGGGCTTGTCGTGAATTTTTGTAATTTTAGAAATTTCAAGTAATAATTGAATACCAGTTGACAAGAGCGTTATAATGAAACAATGCTAAAAGGGTTAGCGCTTAGAGGAATGTCAAGTGTAAAATTTTTTTTAAATATGACGGACGAAAAATTCTTTAAACACAACAACTATCTTTTTTTTTCTTTTGAGACGAGAGAGAGAGAGAGAGAGAGAGAGAGAGAGAGAGAGAGAGAGAGAGAGAGAGAGAGAGAGAGAGAGAGAGAGAGAGAGAGAGAGAGAGAGAGAGAGAGAGAGGGGGGTAAAATTATCCTGCCATGCTATGCGAGTACAATGTAAAATTTAGGTAAATTTTTGGACCTGAGTTAATCTGTTATTAATGGGAATAGATCTTTTTGTCTGAAAATATGCCAGGTATTTATTAAATTAGATGACTATGATAGAAATAAAATTGGCCAACATCGGTCAAACTATAACAACAAAATAAAGTTGGTTCTGCTTTTTTCCAAGATATTATTATTAATGTGGCGTTATTGTCTCCCCTGATCTGCAATAGTGGTCCAACAATGGCTATACCTAGAGTATAAAGATGAGGATCTTCAAAAGTATCAACTTTCGCTCAAGATTTCTCTTGGCAAAAGTATAAATAGAAGAATGGTGCTTCTATTTAAGGGAGCCTCACTGGATTTTAAAGAAAAACAAGCATAACAACTGAGATCATGTAAGCTGTCATGAAATTACTATTCTTCCGCCCTTCTGTAAGGTAACATATTTTCACTCTTTTTTCTCAACCCGCAGTTGAAGGTGATTCAGCTAAATCCTAATATAATACAAGGGGATTGACATAAGTCTTGGGCCTGACCATGAAGGAGTCACAGGAGGAAGATGAAACTTGGCACATTTAAAGTTCATCATATTTGCACTGAATAAGTGAAGTACGCGTTTGTTTCTTCAATGGGTTTTCCCGCTACGGTGCACGGCGCAATGTACCCTATTGACCGGATCTGCTACTCCAAAGATTTGACAAAACAGTGGAAAAGAAGGAGGCCAGAGCTGTGATAAAATTTCTGATGTTTCAGGGAAAAACACCCACAGAAATACACAGGGAGATGGAACCAGTGTTTTGTGATTCTTGTCCTTCATATACTTTGGTAAAAAACTGGTGTCAACAGTTTAAGTGCGGCCGCTCAAATGTTGCTGATCTGCCAAGATCTGGTAGACCAGCCTCAGAGTGCAACGATGAAAATGCAACAAGAGTGAAGAAAATCATTGACCAGGATCGAAAAATGACAATTGTGGAGATAGCTAGAAGAGTAAAACTAAATGAAAGAACAGTTTATAGAATTTTACACAACAGACTGAACATGAGAAAAGTGTGTGCACGCTGGGTTCTGCGACTGTTGACACGTGAACAGAAGCAAACGAGGGTAAATTGCTGTCAACAGTTGCTCAAAAAGTGTCAGTCAAAAAATGTTTTGGAGACCATGGTGACAGTAGATGAGACTTGGGTACACCATTATGACCCCGAATCCAAAATTGCCAGCATGCAATGGAAAACCCCGGGCTCCCCAACACCTGTCAAGCCGAGAGCACAGAAATCTGTAGGAAAAGTGATACTGTTTTTTGGGACGGCAAAGGTGTCCTTTTGAAAGATTATCTGCCTCGTGGCAACACAGTTAATGGACAGTACTATGCAGATCTTCTCACCAAAGTAAGAAATGTTGTGACCAGGAAACGAGGGATAACACGCACTCAAAATCTTCCTTTGCTTCAAGACAACGCGCCCTCTCACAAAGCACGGCTTGTGCAACTAGCAGCCAACGATTTGAATATTGAAATTCTTCCACACCCACCATATTCTCCAGATTTGGCTCCATCAGACTTTTTTCTATTCCCAAATCTTAAAAAACAGCTAAAAGGAAATAATTTTGACAGCGATTAAGAGGTTATACTGGCATGTGATGACTTGTTTAGTTTGAAAAATAGGGTGTTCTACTCCCAAGGTCTTTTCAAGGTCAAGCAGAGATGGCAGAAGTGTGTCAATTCAGACGGTGGCTATATTGAAAAGGAATAAACACTATACAAAATTTCAGCTCTCTGTGACATGTCCTTCATGGTCAGGCCCAAGACTTATGTCAATCCCCTTGTAGCTCTATCTGGTTATGTATTTAAAACAATATGAGTCATACGGGTACAGACATACACTTCACTCAATAGTGATTAATCGGACTATACCATTACAGTTACAGATAAACGGGTTTAATAGTCACATAGTTTAACAATGTAAAATAAATAAAGTTGTTTATAAAAAAGAATCGACAATATTTATCATCACCGGATGATTTAAACTAGTGGAAATTAGGGACAATTTTGAAATGTTCATGTGCTGCGATGTTATAGTACATTAATATGAAATTAATATGAAACAAATATAAAGGTATGTTATCAGGCACTCGCAGGAAATAAAGAAGTAGAACACCAGACAACAGAAAAACAACAGACATGAGTGGCTTACCCAGGATTTGAACACTGGACCTTCCGTGCGACAACCCCGCCTAGCCATGCAAGCGAATCACACTATCCGCTCTGCCATCTACGCATCATCAAAAAATGATGTTTCAATGGCAGGTCAATAGTGCGAACCACAATACACGACACCAGAAGTCCTCCATGGGCAGTTCAGCCTATTAATGACGCAATAGTACGCAGCTTCTCTATCAAACTTTGTGCACACCTCTGTTTTAGATGTTGTAACTTTACATGGGGGGAGAGAAGTCCTATCAAGAGCAGTCTATCTTAGCATTTCAAACGCCAAACCAATTGTGAATAAGTGTCTGATTTTGGTAGCCCCCCGCCCCCTCCCCCCGCCCCCTTCCCCCACTACCCTCATGTAGAACATTACTACATGACAACATAAGACATAGTCCTTTACATGTGATTTTTAAACTCCATGACCATATAAGGTCTTGCCACTTTTGTTGTTACTTATCATGTTTACAAACTTACTACCACACAGATCTATCACTGATAATATCTTCCAGGATGTTCCTTTCTCGTAGTTGATTATTACAACTTCAAGTCAATTTCCTGAGAATGTTATCTCACTTTCCATGTCTTAATCTGTAACACGGTTGTTATCTTCCGACATCCCAGTGAAATCAACCGTGTATTTGGGCACGTCATGCTTTCGAACCGACACCCTATTTTCCAGTTGCCGTCTGTCAAACATATTGGAAAACCTGAATCACATGGTTTGTAGCAATTATCTGCTGCCAATGTCCCTGTATTAAACGTTTGTTAAATCAATCCGTCTCTCTACTTACGGCCACCTTTTCTGTCGGGAGGAAGCTGTTACATAATTTAGTACACAACAAACTTCCCTAATCAGAGGCACATCTTCAATCCAACCTGCAAGTCTGGAAGGAAAAACTGGAGAAGAGAGGGATGGTCATCAGCAGCTCTAAAACAAAAACAATGGTGATATCACGAGAGGAAAGAAGGCATCAGATTAAGATAGGAGAACAGGTCCTGGAGCAGGTCAACCACTTTAAATACCTCGTAGCTGTCACAGACCGGAAGGGAGGCATCAAAGAAGTGTTGGCTACCCGAAGAGCATCAGCTGGGAGACTTTTTCAAGCCATAAATCGAGGATTCCTCAGCAAAAGAGAAGTTGGCAAGAAGCGGAAGACGGCTGTATACCGCTCCACCTATGTCCCGGTTTTGACGTATGCATGCGAGCCATGGGCAATGACTACAACCAACAAAAGCCAGATCCAAACCTCAGAAATAAGGTATCTGAGGAAGGTGAGTAAAGTAACAAGAAGAGATATGGTCCGCAACGAGACGATACATCAAGGCCTAAAATCCAAACCCCTGCAGACCCAAGTAGAACAGTTCCAACTAAGATGGTTTGGCCATATCTGCAGAATGGGAGAAGATCGGCTACCACGACACGCATTGGAAACTAAGAGCCAGGGATCCAGACCTCCAGGACGACCTAGAGTCCGTTGGGGGGACAACATTAGACAATCTTTGAAGGACCGAGGACTAGAATGGAACAAGCCCAGAAGGAAGACAGCCGATAGAAAAGTATGGCGCTCTCTTCCAAACCCCTACACCTCACGGTAGAAGAGGAACGACTAAGTAAGTAACAACTTCTCCCTGCACAAATAGGAGTCAATGTTGTTTCAGAAACAGGTCAAGCTGATAGGTAATAGTATAGGAGTGACAAGATATGAAAAGAAAACCTTGTACGATGAAAGCGAAAACAACGAATACTGGAATAATTAGCACGTAAAAGGAATGGTACTGTATTAATGCCGGAGAGGATTGAAGACCAGAAATAAGAGAATGAACGTATTTCGTGACAATTGGTAATTGACTATAACTCTCTTTGACTATTCATAGACAGTGTGCTGTCCAGCGTGTGTGAACTGAGGAGTGAATTATATGCTTATTTGATAGAAAATAATGGAGAACACAGCTAAATGCTTCATCGATAGTCAATTCTTTTATAAGCTGACTCGTCCCTTCGACATTTGTGAAAATAACAACTTACGCAAGACCCTAGTTGCAATGAAATGGCATAGATACTGTAACGGGATGCCTCCCCTTGCTCTGCAGTAGTGGTCCAACAGTGGCCAAAACTTAGAGTAACTAATGTGGGTCTTCAAAGATGTCTACCTTCGCACAAGATTACTCTTGGCTGAGATGCAGATAGAAGAATAATGATGCTTCTACCTCGAAGGAGAATCCACAAGATATTTAAGAAATCGAGAACAGTGCTGAATGGGTCTGAACACTTTAACTCTTTATCTTTCCCGCCGACTTTTGTGGATAGACATAATATTAGCTCTTTCAAGCCCCCAACTGAATTAACAGTAAAATTCCCCTGCTTATTATTATTGTTATTATTATTAATGCTCGTATTGGCTCTTTAGATGCAGATATAACCATATATAGTAAAATACTGATTCCCACGTGTGCAATTCTCTTTGTAATAATTAATTCAACTATGAATTTGTAAAAACAAGTTAAACAAATTTAATGATCAATTACTTTAACAATTGTAAATAAATAAGAACTGGTGATTAATAAAAAGTAAGTCTCATCATGGAATATGTCGGCTTTCCTGAGCTTAAATGTAGAAAAGAAAGTTCTTTGTTTGGCCGGCTAAAAATGGGACTTGCCAAAATACTCAAGTGCCGATGCTGCTGGTTCCGTAGATTCGTCTCTGTGGTGAGAGCACGTTTCAAGATCAGTCAGGAAGTAACCGCTCCTGGTCAAGACAAGAATCTTCACAACCCGTGGAATGTAGGATTCAAGTATCAATTACAAGCTTTGAGCCACAGAATGGTAGTACAGCAAATGGCCTCTTCGGGAGGTACCACAAATAGTCGGGTCGCCTCGTGCTGGTACCACAAACTTTAGAGGAAATAAAAAAACAAATTCCGCTGCTAAGTTTTTGTTTTCCTGATGTTAATCAGGCGCCTTTCCCGTTGTCCGTCAGCCGTTTGTTTTCTCAGATTTTTTACTCTCCCTGAGCGTATATCGTATCAGTCAGGGTATGTGATGAAAAATCACCAGTATGTCAGTTAATTTCATAAAAAATTTGTGGCTGGACAGCTTGTGCCTGAAGGAAAATATTAAGTTTACATACTATGATGATGTCTCAATGATACAACGTTAAAATATCTCCAAAATTAACGATGAAATGTAGGGTTAAAAATAATGCGTAAGATACTAGGAGACATGATCGCCCACGCCAGACGTTCCCACCACCATTTAAAACTAACGAGTTAGAAGTGCAGACGGAACGTTTACCCTTGTAGACGGGAGAGAACGGAGGACACAAAAAAGAAAAATATGACTGAACCGTGTTTGAAGTTCGAACGGCAAAAAGACGCAAGGAGGGGGGTGAAAGGAAAAAAATTCACGTCCCGAGTTGACATAAAGTAAGGAAATGGACAAGAAATGGACATTAGCGCTGGATCGAGACAGTCATTTCTTGGACGATTTTTCGATACTTGGTCTTTATTTGAATGCCGCGGCAAAACACATGATGGAAGGATCTCGAACAAAATTCAAAATTTAAACTTGAGAAAAAAATACGTTTTTCTTAATAATAGAGTTATGAAAATAAAACCTAGCTAGTTTGATAGCCCATCTTGAGCAGAGAAAGAATATACTTTCAATTATACAGACGGATAGATAATAAGGAAGATATTGACAAAAGACTGTATTGATCATAACAGACAAGCGACTGCACTGTTAACCCATGTCACTAATGTAACCAAAATCTTGGCCTTGAGCCTGCAAACGTAAATTCAAACTGTAATTAAAGAGAGGGAATGTGGTGGAGCATTGTAGCTAAAAATAACTTAGACAGCAGATTCGTGTAGGAAATGCATGTAAAACCAAGTGTGTTTTTATGAAAAAACAAGTAGAGGCAAACGGACTAACAGACCGTAATACCTACTTGACTGCGATTTGACTGAAGTGACTTTTGGTTGCCAATTTGAAAGTTAGGGGGGAAGGCGGCGATTGGTCAACGCAATTAATAGTAGTGTGATAGAGAGGTGAAAGTTTGCCATTTGCCATAGTCTGTTCAGAGAAGCAGTTCGTATCTAAAGTGGTGTTGATTCCCGAAGAATATAATTTTATAAGTGGGACGCCATCATACAGCCAGCAGCTCAGCTGAGTTTTGCTAGCAAATGTAACTGTGTTCTCAATTCTGAATTCTGGTAAGAATGAATAATACTTATTCTGTATATTTTAATAATTCGAGTGATTGATACTGCCATATCATAAAAATGATTACGACAAGTAAGTGTTCGCTCTAGATCCCCAGCCCTAGATCAGGGTCTAGAGACATACATACAACGGAAATATATAGGCACGCCTAAATTAAACCAGGAAAAAGATCTAATGTTGAGATCAGTGGAACATATCACCTATCTTATTTAATAGCAGGAAGCTATTGAACATATCTCAGATGTAAGGTGGTCATGGGAACTGATACTATGTGAAACCAACTTGGTAAGATGTGCTGTGTGGTCAGAGAGATCTGACCTAGTCTATGTGGTGTGGTTGTGTGTAGTGTTGTGTGCAGAAATGGTTTATAGGATGGAATTCTGACACATGACCAATACTTTTATTTCAGAACTGTGAGTTTATATTTGGCACCAAAGTGGTGTCAAATGCTGTGTTAACATATATACAAGTATGGACCAGAGCAGTCCGTCATTGTGTCTGAGCAGCCGTATATTGCCCCCAGCACGGAGAGGTGGGGCCACCAGACTTCTGTACCGGATCGATGCAGGCAGATAAGTCAGATCTGGCCTGCTGGACGTTCACCAACGACATTTTCACAAAATTATTCCTAATTCAACATTAACTAACGCCTTGACAGTGGGGAAATTAAATTATATATATTTATCCCTTAAGTCAACGAACAATGTTGGGCATTCATAGACTAGGAGTGATGACACCATCCCAACAGCATATTTAGTAAAACGTTCTCCAGTGACTATCTTAATATATTTATTATTAACTAGTTATTTGAAATAAGTAATTACACATTTTCCATCTATTATGTAACATGATTTTGCATTCAATTTATGACTCCATAATATTTCTCATGTTCTGACCAACTAAACATTTAGTAATCATCCGTAATCTTTTCCATTCCCTGCTCCATTCGGAGTCAGAGGTTACCGCTGCTTTTGGTTCTTCGTGAGAACTAGCATGAAGCAATCACCAGCGCATGCTGTGGTGGTTGATGAATGTATCCTTTTCATTTGCTGAGGTTGCCAGCCTAGTATAAATCTTTAACACCACTAGCAAGAATAAATATGTCAAATCCAAAGTATAAGAAACATATTACTACTCACCCTAGTAACTAGGAATCTTAGACTTCTTTCTCAGGTAAATAGTCTTGGCAACTTGATATAGATGCCGAGAACACACGTCAAGGTATTTAGTTCTAGTAAAAATCCCTCCTGCGATTTTGTGCGTAAGTCCTGTTTTTGTATGAATAACATAGGGTTTCCTTGCTGTAGTGTTCAGAAGAGTTCCACTTCTTCTTCTTCTTCTGCATTCAGTTTGTAGTCATGCTAAATCTGCAGGTCTGTCGCCAGGACGAAGTCCACAGTCTTTACCAGGTCGGCGCGGCAGCCCCATAGCTTCTGCTGGAGCTCAGCACCCCTTGACCAGGTCGCACGTCGCGGTTCATCGTGGGTTAGACAGTTCTGGAGAATGTGTTCTGGGGTCTGGATTCCTGTTCCGCATGGGCATTCATTTGTGTGGGATATCTTGAGGCGATAGAGATGTCCTAGTAATCTGCAGTGGCCGGTTCTCAGGCGGAACATTGTGGTCTGTTGGTATCTGTTTAGATGGTGTATTGGGTCATCTCTGCTGTACATATCCCCTTCCTCCTTCCACTGATTTTTGTACTTGTTGTGGATTATGGTTTTTGCTTCCCGATACGGCAATGGATGGCTGTATTGTTCCATTTTACTGCCACTTCTTGATAGAGCATCTGCTTTCTCATTACCAGAAATTCCACAATGGGAGGGTAACCACTGAAGGGCAATGGTTGATGACCTTTGGATGATGTTAAGCTCAGATCTGATCTCATTCATCATGTTATAATTTCTGGTGTTTTGTATTGATTCCAGTAATGATCTGCAGTCGGTGAAGATTACTATCTTAGCTGGTGGTTGTTGTTCGGGTCTGGTGAAGATTTTCAGGGCTTGCAGTAGTGCCATAGCTTCTGCCCTGAAATTGGAGGAGATCTTTCCAGTTGGGAAGGCCTTTCGGATGATCTTTCCATTTAGGAATCTTATAAAAATGCTCCCACCACCGTTCTTTACTGCCCCCTCAGCGGATCCATCTGTGTATGCGTGTGTCCACTCTTTCGGGTTGTACTTTTCTTCAATCATTTCTTGAGCCAAGGTTTTTAGTTGTTGAGGGGTCAGGTGGCCTTTCTTTTTTATTTCAAGTACTTCTGTGAAGATAAATATATTTCCATGGCAGTCGTCTGGCTCCTCATAGTCAATTAACATTTCAATCTCAGTAGGTTGTTTTGGGAGGAGGTCTTCATGGCATCGATGCAGATGTTTAGAGATGTTTATGACGCTGGTTCTTTTCAGCCTGTTCTTTGTCAAGCTAGGGAGTTTGGCATGCATTGGATGACTTGGCATTCGTAGAAGCTTCTCACTGTGAGTGAATACCTTTCCCTCACGTCTGTCATTCAGAGAGCGGATGATGGTGTATCTCTTCTTTGTCTGGATTGGAGAACCCACCAAGTCCGGTCCTATTTAAAGTCAGAATCTTTACTTCTATTGTTTCCTGGCTTCAGTCCGAGCTGTCTGCTTGACGATTCGGGAACGCAATGTGGTCTGTCCGTCATGTGCTAAGTTATATTCGAAGCTTCCAGTCCGCGCTCATATGTTGGTTACTTTATGGCATTTCCGACAGTCTTCCAATGAGAATAAATGTACATCAGCCTCTCTAATGCTAGCCTATGGCATTACAAAAGTGCTGGTAACGACAGATTATTCCTTATGGAATTTTTTTCTGCGTGACACCGAAGTAGTGAATTCAAAGGTCACTTTCCCCTATGTGGAATTGTGATTTCCGCATGTTTCCATTATCACATTTGCAAAATCACTTCTACGAATACCTCCCAAGATTGAGATTACCCATAATGTTCTCTAGTAATTTCAGAAGTCTGGGTGTCTGGCTTATCAGACATTTCCACTCATTTGTATCAACTGGCTTGTCTCAAATCCGACTGACCATCTAGACAAAGTGTGGTTTATACAATCAAACCCGTATTTCAAGTCCATTCTAATGTCGGATTAGAAGTGACTACGCAATTTGAGCAAACACTTCATGCTCGCATTACCTGGAGCCAATGTGGTATTATCACGTTTAATGATTCGATTAAATCTCTCGGGATAGGCAATACGTTTGTCTGGACAGAAGAAGTGAAGTGTGACAAATGGAAACAATGACTACAGTACGGAGTTCTGTGCAGCGACAATGAGAAATAATAGAGAGAAGGGGGGAGAGAAAAAAATGAAAGAAAAATTGAACAGTCCAATTTCGCGACACTGATACACTTAAATTGTTTGATAAATAATTGCTGTCCACGAAAAATAAGTCCAAGATAATGGAAAAACTGACAGCATTCCTTGGGTCAGAAACTTCTGTAAAAAATCACATTCTGGTAACAATGAATTTTCTTCTTCTTCTTGCTATTCTTCTGTTTTTCTTCTTCTTGCTCTTCTTCTAGTTCTTCTTCTTTTTCTTCTTCTGCGTTTTCGTTCGCTCTAATAACATTATATCCATTTTCTCATAGATTTTAACTCTTTGACTCTGTAACAACTCTCAGAGCGTTAGTCAGATTTGACACCCGTGCCAAAACAACTCTCTGAGCGTTGTTTTTAGTCTATCATGAATTAAAAATTATGGCACAGGGTGGAAAATAATTGCAGTCAAAGAGTTAAGGGTCTGTCTCAGGCTTCTCTCGTGGCTCTTGTATAACCACGTCTATTTTCCTCATACAGTTTGCGGTCTGTATCAATCTTCTGTTGTCGCCAAACAGATCTTCCTCACAGAAGTTGGTGAACGCCATACTGCCAGTCTGCTCCTCTCGAGGAACCGACTGCCTTGAAGGACATGCTTTACTGTTTTCTTGTCTTCTCCGCTTGTACACGAGCCGGCTGCATGAATTTTAATTTGTTAACCACGTGACATTTGAATGGACAGAAGAGTTTGTTGTGACATATCTGCTTTCCTTCTGGAGTTCATAGCATAGCAGTTCTAGTGATGGTTTCAGGGTCTATTCTGAGGATGTGGCCAACCCAATTCCAGCGTCTACCAGCTATGATGATGCACATATATTCTTGGTGGCTCCGAGTTAGCAGTTCTTTGATGGTGTTCGACCAGAAAATTTGAAGAATGTTCCTTAAAGATGTTGTGTGGACAGAGGACAATTTGGACATTTCTGTTTCTGTTACTCTCCAGCATTCTACACTGTACATAAATTACGCAGCTCTCATTTATTTTTAATTTAATGTTTGTACTACACTAGGGGGTTTTCCAGATGTTGTTTAGGTTGGCGAAGGTTATTCTGGCTTTATTCATTGGGCTACTGATGACTTCGCTTGTTCCGCCATCTGGTGTCAATATGCTTCCTACGGTTGTAAATGTGTTTATATTTTCTAACTCTTAGTCCCTTATTTTTATGGCTGCAGGATTTCTTACATTTAATGTCATGACGTGTTTTACCCTGTAGATTCCAGGACAAGGACTGTCTTGTTGTGCTATCAACAGGGTTTTTTTTTTTTTTAATGTGTATCCTATTCGTCGCCAGCGTCCTATTCTCGTCTCTTGTTTCTCTGGCACTTGTCTTGTTTCTTATAAATAATAAATATAAATTTGTGAACGATATTACGAATTGCCGACTTAGGACTTCTTCTGTACAAAACAATATAGGAAACATTTACTTTCTGTTTGTTAGTGCATTTATTACAATATCCAAAGTGGTCACTAAAACGTATTTCAATAATATTTACGTTCCTTAATGTCATTCGTGTTGTTCCCAGGTTAATGTAGATTATCAGACGCTTGTTGCTAATTTTAAAACTCTGCCATGATTAAAGGTACTACTTCACGATAACCAAGAACGTAAGTTGACAATAAATTATGAAAGTACAGCTTCTAAGAACATTTCACTATTATTATTAGCTTAAAATATCGTAGAGATGGGACCTTCAGAGGTATTCTAGTACACAGTCTATTGTGAGCAGCATCGCCAACCATTTTGGCTCAAAGGCTTTGTTTGTCCTCGCCAGCTACTAGTTACCAGTGGCGTAACTACACCGGGGTACAAATTAATTGGGAACTCCTTTATGTAATGGACTCAGAAATTATAATCAATACATGTAATTTATGAAACGCTTCACATAATCAATATATGGCAAATGTCTGCCAAAAATTTAATTACTTACTTCACCAATATCATCATCAACATTATCCTTATCATCATCATCATCCTTATCATTCAGCTCACCAAGGACCATGGCAGGCCTTCAGCAAATGTATGCCAGGTCATCATGTCCTGTGCCATCCGCTCAAGACCTTTCCATGTGTTCCTTACCCCTCTCATTTCTGTTTCCAGAAACTGGGACATGCCGTGACGTTGAACACAGGGACGTAGAACACAGGGACAAAGGAAATTTAAAAAAAAAGGATATAAATAAAGGCTGGAAGGAAGAGCTGGAGAAGAGAGGAATGGTCATAAGCAGCTCTAAAACAAAATCCATGGTGATATCACGAGAAGAAAGAAGACATCAGATTAAGCTGGGAGAACAGGTCCTGGAGCAGGTCGACCACTTTAAATACCTCGGAGCTATTATAGACCGAAAGGGAGGCATCAAAGAAGAGTTGGCCACTCGAAAAGCACCAGCTGGGAGACTTTTTTCAGGCCATAAATCGAGGATTCCTCAGCAAGAGAGAGGTTGGTAAGAAAACGAAGATGGCTGTATACCGCTCCACCTGTGTCCCAGTCTTGACATATGGATGCGAGTCATGGGCAATGACTGCAACCCATAAGAGCCAGATCCAAACCTCAGAAATGAGGTATCTGAGGAAGGTGGTTGAAGTAACAAGAAGAGACATGGTACGCAACCAGACGATACGTCAAGGCCTGAAATCCTACCCCCTGCAGACCCAGGTAGAACAGTCCCAATTAAGATGGTTTGGCCTTGTCTGCAGAATGGGAGAAGATCGGATACCACGACAGGCATGGGAGGCAGGGAGCCAGGGATCCGGACCCCGAGGACGACCCAGAGTCCGCTGGGAGGACAACATTAGACAATCTTTGAAGGACCGAGGACTAGAATGGAACCAGGCCAGGAGGAAGACAGCCGATAGGATAGTCTGGCGCTCTCTCTCTTCCAAACCTCTACACCTCACGGTAGAAGGGGAACGACTAAGTATGTAAGTAAATAAAGGCGATGGTGCTTTCCCACGTAAATTTTCCGGGGTAATGTTTACCTTTAGCGACCCCGGCATTCGTACTGCGTTGCAGAGTGAGTGACCTCCCTTTCAGCAGAGAGGTATCGATGTGTAAATAAACATAAAGTATCGAATTTATTCCACCAAATTAAAGTCATTAGTAATCATTTTAATATGTTGTTTATTTGTTTTATTACGACTGTGTGAACTTTTACATGTTAATACAGTGACTATTAATAACTCGGTCACATTCCACAATGTTAGGTCGAACGAATGAGCACTGATTGGTGTCGGAATGGCTACGAGGTATGACGTCCGCCTCAAATTCTAGAGGTTCAAGGTTCGATTCAAACCTAGTGATCCTAATGATGTCATACTCCCCCTGGTCTCATGAGTAGTGAGATCGGATGCCTATCCTTCTCAGATAAGGGCGAAAAAATAGGAGGTCACATGTGCAAGTTGCGCACGTTAACTCTTTCCGTACGTAATTATTTTCAGCTCTGGACGGAATTATTTTTAAGCCCCAAAAATTTACACATACATAATTTACGTTTACTGACAATTGTCACGTAGACAGTTATGATCTATAAATTGCCTACATCCTCTTTTTCTTATTTCACCCGTATCCTCTATTTTATTATCATTTTATCTTTTTTTTTCCCTGTGTTTTTCGCATTCGTACGTTTGCGACTATACACATTGCTATTTTCCCATCCATTCGTTTGCGAATAATATTTTCTTCGCATTCTCACTTTACCTGTTTCTTTCTCATACTGGGATTCTATTACATAGATGTCAGTCAGAAGAGAAGTGCGATTATGTTGCAGTCTATCTCAGACATCGACCAGACTTTTGTCTGCCCATTCAGATGACATGACGCTCTCGAGTTAGATTCTCGATGTAAACGCGTGAGAATGTTATGAGATAGCCGACATCCGTCTGCATTTTTCACCGGTCACAACGAGTTGCATCGACCGAACGCTTAGGTAGGCGCGATAATTTACTTCTGATAGTCGCATGTTCAGACATGTGTCTGGAAATCCCAGCTGACACGGTGCTCAATGTGGGCCCTGGCCAGCATGAGGTGTGAAGAAATAGAAGTGTCAGTTCATGGGTGTCTTCTAGTTGACGTAAGGTGTTTTACACGAACTAGGGGGAGAGATCGGGGCGGGGGAAATAGTTCATCCTTTGTCTGGTTTAAAATATTAACCCAAGTTTGAAACTTTATCTTCATTCTCGCTCCTAAATTCGCAGTAGACAGGTCGCTCGGAACAGTATAAGCTGTATAGCGAAGTTCTCAGTTTGTTTCGACAATTTGTCGAACTTCTAGACTTCCATATATATAAGCATATAATTCTTAAGTTGTGCGACTACCTGTAGTTCTGTGTGAGGTAAAATATTATATACTATATTCTAGTATTTTGTGAAGTGTTTAAAGTGTTAAGTCGCTTATTTCATATTTTACTAGTTCTTTTGTGCAGAGTGATTAAATTTATAAGTATGTATTATTTTCTAGTGACGCATACAGTGGAAAGCAGGATAAATTACATTTCTAGCTTAAATTCAGTCGGCTAATAAATGAATTTAGTTTAACTGCTAACTACTCAGTCGAGATATATTTTCTAAACTAACTTATAACTGCTAGATGTCTCATGAGT
The DNA here is from genome assembly GCA_024509875.1 of Oreohelix idahoensis. Taxonomy (NCBI): domain Eukaryota; kingdom Metazoa; phylum Mollusca; class Gastropoda; order Stylommatophora; family Oreohelicidae; genus Oreohelix; species Oreohelix idahoensis. The sequence goes on from JAMPIV010000985.1 coordinate 360,128, forward strand.
ATTGACGAAATATATTTATATGTATTTTAAATTCATGATGATGGATTTTACAATATAACTATTTCACGGGAAGTGTTAAATGATAATCTCTATGCGTGCAGTTTAAAATATAAGTTACATCCTTATACCTAGTATGTATAACTATTTTATATGTGCTTTTTCCATTTTATGTAGTGAATACTGGGGTGACCCAGAACTTGCCGGCGTTTAGTAGTAAAGAGACATACTTGTGAGAAGCATAGACATTTCCTATCTTGAACCACGTGGGTTTTTTTTTCAAGTAACACTGGTCTGACAGTGCAGGTGCCATCAGAGATAGACAGTAATACCAATCCCACTAACGGTTTCTAAAAACTAGAAATATATACTGGGCTTTTGAGCCAGTTCATATTGCTCCACAAATTTAAATGTACATGCTGCCTGGCGGCGAGAATAATTACAAGAAATAACATTAATATTCCCGACAAGTATTGAGAGAGTGTATGGTGAACCAAGACTGTCTTTCCAAATTAAGGGAACCCTCGTGTTCTTTTGACTCTGTGTGCCCGTTTAAACTTGCTTATCCAAAACTGATTCAAGTGACACTAACTTAAAATCTGAATAAACTTATCGCCTGAAGAGAACGCTCCCCGGACAAATTGGATGAAACCAAGACCTGCAGAGCTGGGTATTCGCTTCACCAAACGATAAAACAGATTGTGTCATAGCATGCGCCAGACGGTGAACAACGGCAAGTTATAGGGTAAGAAAGTGAGAAATGCACGACAGGGCCCTGATGAAAGAACCGAGTGAAAGTAGACTGAGGGATGTTCTTTGTTGATTCACTCACAATTGTAACATTTCTTTATGCAAGGTATCGCTAACTATATATCTATATATTCCCTTATACTAGATCAGAGTATCCAGTCTGTTCATACCTTAAAGGGGAAGAAATATTAGACCCTAACCATATGTATTTGTGACTCTTTGGGCCATCATCTGTCTCATAACGGGGCTGTGGGCTAAACCTAGAGTTAATATCATAACGGGGCTATCATCCTTGTAGCATTCTCTTGATATTTTATGACTATTTGTACATGTTTTGATGTAAATTCTATGTGTTGTGAAGAAATTTTAAATGATAATTAAAATTTCCCTTGGAATTAATCAGCGTGTTGGTCAGCTCGTTCTAAATGTTTATATAATCATTGTTTTAGTTTTCCCACGTCTGTGTGTTGAACTGTCGTCACGTGTAAGTGCATGCCCGTGAGTAGATAGAACTATAGGTAATATATATATATATATATATATATATATATATGTGTGTTTAGACTGTCTGACGCTGTAAAGCTGTCGTAGAAGATAGGTGAGAGAGAGAAGAAATTTTTTTTTCGCTTTCAGAGACAGCCTCTATATCACATTCTATCATCTCACTCGTGGAATCTATTTCTTTTACTAACTCTCACTGTGTCTATCACCTATTCTAGTCTGTTTAGAAGGGACCAACCCAAGTCTTAATTCTCCTATCGAAAAATCTACGACAAATGTGGTCTCGTCCGACGGATTTTTGAACCTAGAATAGGAAGACGAGTACGACAAATGTGGGCTCGTTTCCGGTTTTTGAACTTAGAATAGGAAGACGAGTACGACAAATGTGGACTCGTCTATCTGGATTTTGTACTTAAGATTCTTTATTCTGAAATAGAGTAAGAGTGTGATGTCTTGTGAGTTGTTATATCTTTAAATAATTTATCCCCTAGACTAACTATCTGTTTACGGGCGTGCTGACCACACAAACTGATAAGTTTTTTCCACAGCATTTTGAATAATATACATTTGAGTTACAGGTGGATTTTGTCGGAATATATGTTAATTGTTGATTTTGTAATACTAAACGCTGGTAAAGTTTTGTGAGTGTATAACATTCACAAGGGTTCTGAAGCAGGTAGGTGTTTAAGCAAAGCTAAGGAGTGCGTTTCGGACTATTTGTCCAGATTAATTGCCTCCCTCACCCTACCTGTTGTCAGGGGTAAACTTGATAGTGGATTAAAAATTAAGGGATAATTTTTTCTCTTTATTTTTTGCAATAATTATTTTGTTTTCCACTGTAGCAACTTATTTTTCAGAAGTAATCTTAACTACCATTTAGTTGGCGTAGTCGTGTTTGCATTAGGTGCTTTATTGCCGATTAATAGCAGCGATAGTTAGATTTTATTTTGGAGGAGGTATCCCAGGGTTAAGCATATCATCTTTTATTTGGTATTTTCTCGTAAGTGGTAGGAACCAGTGTATCTTTTTTTCCTATTGTCTTTCTCCACTAGTCTCCGTCACTGACATAATATGGCCGAGAGGGCAAAGCTTAGACAACTCCTCAGGGACGAAGCAAGAGAGGAGGGACTGGAAGGAGAGGAAGCGAAAGCATTTGTCAGAGACGAACTCGAGAGATATGACGCGGAGAGGAAAGAAGTTGAAGCTAGAGAGAAGGAAAGGGAAGACCGTCTATTAGAGCAGAAGAAGATGGATGAGGAAATGGAAATTCGCAGGATGCAGCATGAGGAAAGAGAGAAGGAGAAGGAGAGACAGCATGAGAAGGAGAGGGAACAGAGACAGCACGAGTTGGCGCTTAAAACTCTAGAGTTCCAAAGTCGTGGTGCTGCCTCTACCTCCAGCAGTGGAGAGTCTTCTCCTCATTCTTCCTTAACTGGTCAGACTAACCCTCAATCTCTTCAACTAAACGCTATGTCCTTTGCTCTTGAATCTTTCCCTTGTCCAAATGAGAAGATTGACACATGGTTAGAAAAATTTGAGAAAATTGCAACTCTGTACGGATTAGAGAGGTCGCGTTGGAATATGAAACTTTCCCAGGCCTTAAAAGGTTCTGCTTATGATGTTTATTCTAAGCTGGAAAGTAGCCAACAAGACGACTACGACTTGTTGAAGAAAGCTTTGCTTGAGCGCTTCGAAATGAATGCGCGAAAGTTTTTGCAACTGTTTCGCAACAGCAGGAAGGAGAGCGCTGAAACTTTTCAGCAGTTCTCATCTCGTTTAAAGGGATACTTGTCAAAGTGCCTTGAGCTTTCACAGCTCCCCTCTACCTATGAAGGTCTTGATGAATTTGTTCTAACAGAACAAATAAAGAACACTTTGTCTGCGGATACCCGGAGATTTCTTGCCGAGCAGGGTACAGAAAAGCTTGAAGACATTTTGCAAAAGTCTGAGCGATATCACAATGCGCTGGCTGAACTACCGGCCATAAAACGAAAACCGACAGAAGAGCATTTTCGGAAAAATAATCTTGACCAAGCTTCTCAGGCTTCTAATGCTTCTAATCAGAATACTTACTTACTTAGTCGTTCCCCTTCTACCGTGAGGTGTAGAGGTTTGGAAGAGAGAGCGCCAGACTATCCTATCGGCTGTCTTCCTCCTGGCCTGGTTCCATTCTAGTCCTCGATCCTTCAAAGATTGTCAAATGTTGTCCTCCCAGCGGACTCTGGGTCGTCCTCGGGGTCTGGATCCTTGGCTCTTTGTTTCCCATGCTTGTCGTGGTATCCGATCTTCTCCCATTCTGCAGACATGGCCAAACCATCTTAATTGGGACTGTTCTACTTGCGTCTGCAGGGGGTAGGATTTAAGGCCTTGACGTATCGTCTGGTTGCGTACCATGTCTCTTCTTGTTACTTCAACCACCTTCCTCAGATACCTCATTTCTGAGGTTTGGATCTGGCTTTTATGGGTTGCAGTCATTGCCCATGACTCGCATCCGTATGTCAAGACTGGGACATAGGTGGAGCGGTATACAGCCATCTTTGTTTTCTTACCAACCTCTCTCTTGCTGAGGAATCCTCGATTTATGGCCTGAAAAAGTCTCCCAGCTGCTGCTTTTCGAGTGGCCAACTCTTCTTTGATGTCTCCCTTTCGGTCTATAATAGCTCCGAGGTATTTAAAGTGGTCGACCTGCTCCAGGACCTGTTCTCCCAGCTTAATCTGATGTTTTCTTTCTTCTCGTGATATCACCATGGATTTTGTTTTAGAGCTGCTTATGACCATCCCTCTCTTCTCCAGCTCTTCCTTCCAGACTTGCAGGTTGGATTGGACATGTGCCTCTTATTTAGCAATCAGGGCAACATCATCAGCAAATGCCAGCTCCGAAATATAGACCTGTCTCATCTTCCAGTACCCCACTGAATACTTTCTTGTTCTCTCCTTACATGCCTTGATGACATCATCCATAAGGAGTATGAAGAGGTAAGGTGATAGGATATCACCTTGTCTTACACCAGTGGTGGTCCTGAACTCTTCCGACTTATGGTTTGCTGTCCTCACATAATTTCTGCAAGACTTGTAGAAGCTCTGTATAGCATGAATCAGAGGTGCTGGAATATTCTTCCTTGCCAAACAGTCCCAAAGTTTGCTCCAGGGAACCCTGTCAAACGCCTTTTCCAGATCTATGAAACAAAGATGCATCTCACTCTTATACTCAAGGGCCTTTTCACTCAGCTGTCTGAGTGTGAAGATTAGGTCTTGAGTACTTCGGTTTGCTCGGAATCCGCACTGGACCTAATCCAATTGTGGCTCAGCTAGGCGCCGGAGTCTCTGCTCTAGGATTCTAGAGTAGATTTTACCAGGGACACTGAGAATGGATATGCCTCTATGGTTTCCACACTGTCGATTGTCACCCTTTTTGAAAATTGGTGTTATGATGGCAATCTCCCAATCCTTTGGTATGGTCTTGTTGTACCACGCTGCCTGTAAAACCCTTAAGAGTAATAGGTCACCTGATGCTCCCATGAACTTAACCATTTCTGGTGTTATACCAGCATGCCCTGCTGCTTTGCCCATCTTGATTTTCTCCAGTGCTGCCTTCAGTTCTTCCATCTTTATGTCATCTTCACCATCATTGGTTTTCTCTTCTGTGCTAGTGTTTATCATTTCTGATGCTTCACCATGCTCACCATCCAGGAGTTCTGAGAAATATTCTTTCCATCTTCCCATTACTTCCTTCGGGGCAGTAAGCAATTTGCCTTGCTTGTCCTTTATAAATTTGAGAGGGCATTGTTTTTCTTTCCTCATGTTCTTTAGGGTCTTATAGAACAATTTCTGGTTTTCTTGTGCATCTTTTTCTAGCTTTTCTCCAAATTCTTCCCAGGACTTCTGTTTTGCTGCTAGCACTTTGTTCTTTGCTTCTGTTCTGAGTGTCACATATTCTCTATATTTTTCCATTTGTCCTGTTGTGTTTTTAGCTCCTAAGTATTGTTTCCATGCCATTTTCTTCTCTCTTATTTTTCTCTTTGACTTCCTCTGTCCACCAAGGTGTCCTCTTTCTCTGGTTCCCAAGTCGGACTTCACCGCATGCTTCTGCAGCAGCTGTCTTTATGATATCCTTGAATTTATTCCAGAGGGTTTCCAAGTCATCAGGTCGTTCTTCTGTGTTGCTCACCGCTGCAGCAATAAGCCCCTGATATCTGGTCTTAATTTCTGGCTCTCTCAGCTTGTAGGTCCTAATGCTCATTTCTCCTGCTCGTTTACTTGGTTTCTTGCGTGATGTTGGACAGTTCCTAGGCTGAGCAACTCTTTCAGTTGTTCTTTTGATTGTTAGAAGGTAGTGATCACTTCCAAACTCTGGCCCCCTCCAGACTCTAGCATCTCGGACATATTTGAATGAGCTTCTCCGAACAATGGCATAGTCGATCACTGACTTCTCATTCGTTGTTGGTTCACATCTAGTGTATGCATGTATGCGCTTATGGGGGAACTTTGTGTTTGTAATGATCAGATTCTGCTCACTGCAGAATCTAAGGAGTCGCTTTCCATTGTCATTGAGAGTATCTTCTCCATATCTTCCGATAACTCCACCCCATCTAGCATGGTCATTTCCAACTCTGGCATTAAAATCTCCGAGCATGATAACTTCATCTAGGCAGTCATCCACTGTCCTTTGAAGCAGCTCGAAGAATTCCTCCTTGACCTCTGCTCTCTCATCCTCATTTGGCCCATACACTATGACCAGGTTGACTATGGTTTCTCCTTCTTTTAGTTTAACAAATATAATGCGCTCCGAGACAAAGTTCCATCCCTTGATACTATCTTTTTGATTTTGGGCCACAATGCAACCCACGCCTCCTTTAGCTCTTTCAAACATGGGTACACCACTGTAGAGCAGCGTGTTGCCATCGAGATCCATGACTCCTTGTCCTTTTTTCTTTGTTTCCGTTATAGCCAGGATTTCAAGTTTTGCTTTCCTCATCTCTTCCACCAGCTCCTCTTCCTTCCCATTTATACTTCTTGTGTTCCAAGTTCCATAAGTCGTAGTCCGTAGTCCGTTCCAGTTCGTCGCCTTTAGAATCAGTCCAGTTTTCTCTCTTGTGTTGCTAGTAATCGTGATTTAAAGCAAACAGGTGATTGGCCTGTTGTGCCTTTGCATGGTGGAGGGGATGCCTCCTTACGGCCTCCATGCAGGCCGCCCTCCTCTTTTTTCATCCGGGCTTGGGACCGGCATTGGCGGAGTTCTAATCAGAATAACCACAGAGAAACTGGACCTCAAAACCCCCCTCCTGAAAAGACCAAGTTTTACAAGAACAAGTACCCCAACCACCCCAAACAGTCTGATCAACCCGACCGCCCTACATGGCAGCGCAGCCAGAAAGGACAAGGTAGCAAAGGGAAAACCCCTGAGCACGGGACTAATGATCAGAGTGAGCACACCGAGCCTAAACGCATCGGATGCTTACTAACAGTCTCGCAAGGCGGAATTATTGACAGTGATTCCCAACCTGTTGGGGATACACCCTCAACGCGAGGTTCTGTTATTTTGAACGGTTCTCAAACTTCTTGTTTATTTGACACGGGGTTTTCTTATGATTGCATTGTTGCCAGAAACCTGGTCAAACCCGGTCAAGAAACAGGAGAGACCGTCCAACTTTGTAAAGTTCGTAAGAGTGATGCACCTACAGCGCTTTTCATCGCATTGGTGGAGATCCACTCTGATTTCGTCAGAGGTGTGATCAAAGCGGCTGTTATGGATGATCCCATCTACCCAATCATACTTGGCGGTAGATACGTGTGCATTGGGAAACCGGAAGAGCCGATTGTGGCAACAGTAACTACAAGAGGGCAAACCAAGAAGGAACGGGAGCCTGCGCCTAATTTGTTACCTAGGGAACTTAAAGAAGCGCAATACAAGTACCCTACTTTGGCACCCTGCTTTAGGAAACTGCCCATGGCTAAGGAACCCAAACAGCACGGGGACATTTTTTCTAAGGATGGCGTACTTTATCGCAGAACGGGCAAGCCTGACCAAGGTTACAACCAGCTCCTAGTACCGAAACAATACAGAAGCCAAATCCTAGAAATGGGGCACTCTCTTCCCTTAAGTGGACATATGGGACAGAACGCCACAAACCAAAGGATAACCACTCATTATTGGTGGCCAGGAGTAAATACTGATATTATCAGATATGTCAAATCCTGTGCCCAGTGCCAACGTGTGCCACCCAAGCAACGAGCACCCCCAGTCTCTTTGGGTGAAATGCCAATAGTGGGTACACCATTCGAACGGGTTGTGATCGACATTTTAGGGCCTTTCGACAGGACTAAAAGAAGGAACAGGTTCATTCTGACCTTAGTCGATACATGCACTTTATGGGCAGAAGCTATCCCGCTAACATGCGCAGATGCCAAGCATGTCGCAGAAGCCCTCGTGCATATTTTCACTCGGTTGGGATTCCCTCAGCAAGTGTTGACGGATAACGGATCCCCATACCGAAACCTGTTGATGGATGAGATCGTGAAGATCTTGAGGACCCAACACGTCTACACAAAGCCTTATACTCCGGCCGGAAATGGGCTCGTGGAACGTGTTAATGGAAACCTCAACATGATGTTAAGTAAACTGGCACAAGTGAAACCTGAAGATTGGGATCTTTGTATTCCTGCAGCTTTATTTGGCTACAGAGAATCTCCTCATACTTCCACAGGATTTCCGCCAGCCACGCTTTTATTCGGCAGACCTATTAAGGGCCCGCTTGAAGCCTTACTTCAGTCTCTGACAGACGAGAAGGCGGATGAGACAGTTGTCTCAGCAAGTAAATATGTGTCGGTTTTAAAGGAAAGGTTGAAACTAGGGTGGGACCTAGCAACGACTAACTTTAAGCGAGCACGCACAAAGCACGCTAACCGATACAGGAAAGTCGCGAAAAAGAGAGAACTGGAAGCAGGGGAGAAAGTTTTGGTGTTACTCCCTACGGGAAACTACCAACTGAAGATCGGATGGCAAGGGCCGTTTACCGTCCTGAAAAAGTTTTCTAAAGCTAACTACCAGATCTCTATTCAAGGAAAGGAGAAGGTTTTCCATTTAAATCTGTTAAAGAGATACTTGGAAAGACCAGTGCCAACCGCCGACCATCTCCTGACGATCGCCAAAACTGACGAAGATGACGATAGTGGCAGGGAAATTCCACTGCAATGGCACGAAATCTTTCAAAAATGTCAGAAGCGGCGACGCTCTTTCAAGCGCGCATGGGAGACATTCCAGAGGAAGGAAACTTTGGGGAGTAGACTTGAGTAGGAATTGGAGAGAGATGGAGGGGGAGATGAGAGGGAAGAGGACAGACACCCTGAAGCTACGGATATAGGAAATTTATTTCCATAACGTAGACATGGAGTGCTTCCATATCTTAAAGAGGTACGTTCTGTCACGTAGACAGTTATGATCTATAAATTGCCTACATCCTCTTTTTCTTCTTTCACCCGTATCCTCTATTTTATTATCATGTTATTTTTTTCCTCTGTGTTTTTCGCATTCGTACGTTTGCGACTATACACATTGCTATTTTCCCATCCATTCGTTTGCGAATAATATTTTCTTCGCATTCTCACTTTACCTGTTTCTTTCTCATACTGGGATACGAAATTCTATTACATAGATGTCAGTCAGACGAGAAGTGCGATTATGTTGCAGTCTATCTCAGACATCGACCAGACTTTTGTCTGCTCATTCAGATGACATGACGCTCTCGAGTTAGATTCTCGATGTAAACGCGTGAGAATGTTATGAGATAGCCGACATCCGTCTGCATTTTTCACCGGTCACAACGAGTTGCATCGACCGAACGCTTAGGTAGGCGCGATAATTTACATCTGATAATCGCATGTTCAGACATGTGTCTGGAAATCCCAGCTGACACGGTGCTCAATGTGGGCCCTGGCCAGCATGAGGTGTGAAGAAATAGAAGTGTCAGTTCATGGGTGTCTTCTAGTTGACGTAAGGTGTTTTACACGAACTAGGGGGAGAGATCGGGGCGGGGGAAATAGTTCATCCTTTGTCTGGTTTAAAATATTAACCCAAGTTTGAAACTTTATCTTCATTCTCGCTCCTAAATTCGCAGTAGACAGGTCGCTCGGAACAGTATAAGCTGTATAGCGAAGTTCTCAGTTTGTTTCGACAATTTGTCGAACTTCTAGACTTCCATATATATAAGCATATAATTCTTAAGTTGTGCGACTACCTGTAGTTCTGTGTGAGGTAAAATATTATATACTATATTCTAGTATTTTGTGAAGTGTTTAAAGTGTTAAGTCGCTTATTTCATATTTTACTAGTTCTTTTGTGCAGAGTGATTAAATTTATAAGTATGTATTATTTTCTAGTGACGCATACAGTGGAAAGCAGGATAAATTACATTTCTAGCTTAAATTCAGTCGGCTAATAAATGAATTTAGTTTAACTGCTAACTACTCAGTCGAGATATATTTTCTAAACTAACTTATAACTGCTAGATGTCTCATGAGTATTGACGAAATATATTTATATGTATTTCAAATTCATGATGTTGGATTTTACAATATAACTATTTCACGGGAAGTGTTAAATGATAAGCTCTATGCATGCAGTTTAAAATATAAGTTACATCCTTATACCTAGTATGTATAGCTATTTTATATGTGCTTTTTCCATTTTATGTAGTGAATACTGGGGTGACCCAGAACTTGCCGGCGTTTAGTAGTAAAGAGACATACTTGTGAGAAGCATAGACATTTCCTATCTTGAACCACGTGGGGTTTTTTTTTCAAGTAACACTGGTCTGACAGTGCAGGTGCCATCAGAGATAGACAGTAATACCAATCCCACTAACGGTTTCTAAAGACTAGAAATATATACTGGGCTTTTGAGCCAGTTCATATTGCTCCACAAATTTAAATGTACTTGCTGCCTGGCGGCGAGAATAATTACAAGAAATAACATTAATATTCCCGACAAGTATTGAGAGAGTGTATGGTGAACCAAGACTGTCTTTCCAAATTAAGGGAACCCTCGTGTTCTTTTGACTCTGTGTGCCCGTTTAAACTTGCTTATCCAAAACTGATTCAAGTGACACTAACTTAAAATCTGAATAAACTTATCGCCTGAAGAGAACGCTCCCCGGACAAATTGGATGAAACCAAGATCTGCAGAGCTGAGTATTCGCTTCACCAAACGATAAAACAGATTGTGTCATAGCATGCGCCAGACGGTGAACAACGGCAAGTTATAGGGTAAGAAAGTGAGAAATGCACGACAGGGCCCTGATGAAAGAACCGAGTGAAAGTAGACTGAGGGATGTTCTTTGTTGATTCACTCACAATTGTAACATTTCTTTATGCAAGGTATCGCTAACTATATATCTATATATTCCCTTATACTAGATCAGAGTATCCAGTCTGTTCATACCTTAAAGGGGGAAGAAATATTAGACCCTAACCATATGTATTTGTGACTCTTTGGGCCATCATCTGTCTCATAACGGGGCTGTGGGCTAAACCTAGAGTTAATATCATAACGGGGCTATCATCCTTGTAGCATTCTCTTGATATTTTATGACTATTTGTACATGTTTTGATGTAAATTCTATGTGTTGTGAAGAAATTTTAAATGATAATTAAAATTTCCCTTGGAATTAATCAGCGTGTTGGTCAGCTCGTTCTAAATATTTATATAATCATTGTTTTAGTTTTCCCACGTCTGTGTGTTGAACTGTCGTCACGTGTATGTGCGTGCCCGTGAGTTGATAGAACTATAGGTAATATATATATATATATATATATATATATATATATATATATATATGTATATATATATATATATATATATATATATATATATATATTTATATATATATATATTATATATATATATATATATATATATATATATATATATATATATATATATATATATATATATATATATATATATATATATATATATGTATAGATATATATATATATATATATATATATATATATATATATATATATATGTTTAGACTGTCTGACGCTGTAAAGCTGTCGTAGAAGATAGGTGAGAGAGAGAAGAAATTTTTTTTTCGCTTTCAGAGACAGCCTCTATATCACATTCTATCATCTCACTCGTGGAATCTATTTCTTTTACTAACTCTCACTGTGTCTATCACCTATTCTAGTCTATTTAGAAGGGACCAACCCAAGTCTTAATTCTCCTATCGAAAAATCTACGACAACAATGTGTGTCTAATCATGAGTTAAGTATAACATATTATATATCAAATTAAAGTACATTGGATGAACAATATAAATCCATATGCCTTTCTAGCTAATTTTATGTTATGTTTATGTTATAACAGATAACATGTACACGGAAAAAAGATAACTTGAAATTCTGAACAAAAATTTTCGACTTACGTAAGGCTTGTAACATAAATTGTTATCACAATACAGTTTCACTGCTCTCTTTGTACAGGTAATCCATTTAGAAACACAGAAAAAGTAAGAAAGTTATGGTTGATCACACAGTTTGTTCACTGTTCACATATTAGTAACATATCCTGTGTGTTTTTCGGCCATTATGGCGATACGACAAAACACGATTAAAGATGAAGATAAATGTGAAAAAATCCCTTCAAACGCAAATAAAAGACATTGAAGCTTGTTGAAATTTGCCTAGTTTTGTGTTTACTTCCGTTCGAGATAAATTCCGGGCAGTATAAAATATCAGAATCGAAAGAAACAACGAAATAAATTAGCGTCTTTTAAAAGCTCTTGCGGTCACAGCGGTCGGCCATTGCGTCTTTTAAAAGATCTTGCGTACGGAATCAGTTAAAAATCCCACGGTAGTTGGAAATCGTAAAGAGTAGGCCATAATGCCGCTGCCTGGTAAAATTTAAAAATTAGAAACCTACCCACCAAATATACTTATAGAATGTGTGATTCCTGTATACACACAGGGATTCTCGCTGGTGCTACGAAGCTCGTGCACTGTGCTGAGATCCTCCTCGTGTGAGCTAAAGGAGGAGATCGCAGCACTGATGGAGTTGTCCGTGTGCAATGAAGATGGTCCTTAAAACCAAAAACCAAAAGAAAATGAGCACTGATACACACTACTAATAATTTGTTTTTATTTGCGGGAGCCTTGAGTTAGAGTGAGGATGCTTGCAAACAGGAAAGTTTGGAACGAGCAGTGTATTATTTGCCTCACACCTAGAGGAATTTATGTGACAACATTCATGTAGAAATCATGGCCCATTCAGCTACTTTCTTCTTCGCCTATCTAAAAATTTTGCTCTGTGGAGAGAGAGGTCACTCACTCTATAACGCAGGACTAATGCCGTGGTCGCTAAAGGTAAACATTACACTTTCCGGAACTACCGGGACGTGCCTGACCCACCCATGCGGTAGTTGAGCCACTGCTAGGTACTTCTGCAGTGACTCGTGCACAAACTTATGTTAATTTGCAGCCACCTACCTGCATATTTTAAGAGAAGGAGAGATCTGCAGTGTTCACGTACTTTCATAAAATCACGCTACTTGTTACCGTAAACAGTGTCCTTGTCATAAGACTTTTCACGTCTGCTGACAAGCGCCATAATTAGTTTTCAAAGCAGGGAACATATATTCTATTTCTGTGGAATTTTTGCATTTTAATTGCTAATTTGTATCCAGTGCCGGCTGTTGGGAGGTGGGAGAGATCCAGCATCTGTAGGCGACGAAATTTATATTTAAAATATTAATAAAACTACTGAAATTTAAAAAGAGCACGGAACATTAACAATAAATTTCAAAGCAACACCGTATTTGTTTATATGAAAATGATCTTGTCATATCTTCATATCATTTTCATGAACGACTTTTGTAAATGTACATGAATAATGAAAATATAACCTAAAAAAAATTGTAAAAACATAAATATGTTCAGTTTTTGAGAATATTACAGTGAACATCACTTGCGGTAATTACAGCGTGAATCAACTCAGACGCACGAAATTAAGTCTCGTAAAAGTACATAAGTACTACACGGGAGATGGTGTGGGAGGAAGCCCTCACGATACCTCACATCACCTTCAAACATTCCTAGGTCCGACTCTGTTCGTATCGCAAGTTGTTGCCCCTTAAGTGCATTTAAATGTAGTTTGAGCTACCAGAAAACAAATTAGTTAACATGCGCTGTTTATAAGGCGGGGTTGTTTTATTGTTTGTTTGTTAAATGGACAGATCGAAAGATGAACGGGATGGCAAGACAGATAACGAGAGGAAGACACATTAACACATAGACTGATAAAGAGATCGATAGAAAATCGAACGAAAATATTTATTTGCTCAGCGTTAGGAAATTGGCAGTGTTTCCGTGTACATTATTGCTCTAGATAGACATATAGACAAACAGAGAGACAGGCGTATAGATAGAAGTATAGATAAACAGACTCATAGACATGTATAGAAAGACAGACAAACAGAAGGACGAACTGACAGTACGGACGGACAGATAGATGGATGGATGGATATATGGATGGATGGTAGGACCCACGCACGGATGGACAGACAGATTAGACAGACAGACAGGTAAGACAGGCAGGTAAGACAGACAGGTAAAACTGACAAGTAAGACAGACACATACGGCAGACCCAATAAGACAGCCAAACAAGACAGACAGACAAGACAGACAAAAAAAAGATACAGATAAGACATGAAAATAAGATATTTAGATAGATAGATAGATAGATAGATAGATAGATAGATAGATAGATAGATAGATAGATAGATAGATAGATAGATAGATAGATAGATAGATAGATAGATAGATAGATAGCAGGCAGGCAGACAGACAGACAGACAGACGACAGACAGACAGACAGACAGACAGACAGACAGACAGACAGACAGATAGATAGATAGATAGATAGATAGATAGATAGATAGATAGATAGATAGATAGATAGATAGATAGATAGATAGATAGATAGATAGATAGATCACACAGACGGGTTGGCAGGTTGGCAGATAGGCGAGCAGGCAGGCAATCAGGCAGGCAGACAGACGGGCAGACAGGTAGGCAGGGAGACAGACAGACGGATAGACTGATGGACGGACAGATGGATGGACATAGAGACAAACGGATAATGGACTTGAAAAAGATATCAATATAAATTGTATACAATTTCATACTAACTATTTTATTTTTTTTACATATTTGCCTTAGGGAAGATAAAACAAAATCAGAAAATACTCAGATGTAACTATTTTCAAATGATTGCTTTTCACTTTCTTGACGGCAATAACATGTCAATTTTAAAAAAAAATCTATATTGAAATATTCCCTTCACTATTAACCAGACGTATTTACTAAAGTCCATGTTGTTGTTGTTGTTGTTGTTGTTGTTTTGAAGAGGTGATGGATGGAGAGCGGTCACCGTTATTGCCTCTTCTCGTCCCATCTTGGTCTACCCTGTTCAACCTGAAAATTGGTTATAATTGGGGTATTTAGTGTCATTTTATTTACTAATTTTGTATTCAATTGAAATAACAATTGTCTTTTGCAGTTGCTGGTTTTAATTTATATTAGTATTTGTCATTTTATTTTCAGTTTTGTATTGTTTATAGATAACTATTGTCCTTTACACTTGGTTTTAATTTGTTTTAGTATTTGTTCTTTTTGAGTTTTTTTTTTTTTTTTTAAACCTCGTTGTCTTTCCTTGTCCTATGAGTAGTTAGTAAGTTTGCTAATTTTTCTGTTTTTATTTATTTATTTTTTAATGATTTGTTACTTTTTGTTGCTTAATTTCTATTTGGTAGAATGTCTTTTATGAAGTATTATTTTTGTTATTATTACCAATATTGTCACTGATTAACCTTATATATTTTCACTGCAGTCCATACCAATTACAGACACTTTCCATTACTGACATCCCCATTAATTCACGACGTACAAAATTACGCCATCTTTACTGCCGAAGCGTGTATTCTAAGATAGATTCTTGTTTTAAATAACGGACACTGATCGGATCAGATGCCCAGCCTCCAAATCGACACCACTTTAAAAAAAATGTATTGTGTCCAGTACCTCTTTGTTATCAGCCCTTTCCTCACCCCTACATATATATCCACATTTCAAGTGTCTTAATTGTTTCATTTGCCTATATTGTCCACAGGAACAATGCTCTTCAAAAGAGAACAGTAACTGATATTTGATAAGTGACAATTTTCCCAAAGATACAAACAAAATCATGTACACACGTGTACTTTCAATGACACTCATAATACAAGCAGTTTAAATATTAACTACATTCATTTAAGCGCACTTGTCTTTTCTAACGAATCCCCCAAGGATCTGTTCTGTCGCCGACAATATTTGACATAACTGGAACGTTAATGAGCTGGCGAGTTGATCAAAAATATGTTTTAAAAATATTTGCAGACAAAGCAACAATCTGGAGCACAGTAAAAACTTCTCAACATTATATAGAAAGATTTACAAGGTCATATAAATAAAGTCTCTGAATGGTTGGCACGGTGGTACTCGTTAAAATTATAATGTTAACATTTATACTGGAAACAAAAATTTACTGAACTTTTGGATAGAATATAGTTTTTTTCCCCCTGCATTGTTGGAAAAACATTACGAGATGCAAAAATATGTCCATTTGTGACAGGTGTACATAGAGACTGTATTATAAAATGTGGCAGGCTGTCACGTAGACAGTGACTTAATTTATTTTTCCATCTCGTCTCAATGTTATTACTCTTTAATGTTCTGTTTTCCCAGACATGTTGTTTCTCTTTGCTTTGCTACCTGTGTGGCCCAATTGTTTTCTCCTTCTCAAACCCCACCCGAGGTTGTTTACGTTCGAGCCTGCAGCGGTCAGCGAACGATAATGTTACGTCAGCACACCTGGCCTGATCAGAAGAACGTCTGTTACGCTTAAAGTGTTAGCCACGAGCGGCTAGTACCCTTTGAGGCCTGGGTAACGAGTTTGATCTGTTTCAGGGGGAGATAACAATCGCGGTCAGTTTGTGGGTTGTTTGCCCTTAGATGAGCAAAGAGCACATAATATTATGGTTGTCTCTCTGGGGGAATTTTCGCAAAGTTGTTGCTTCTGAAACCTTTGTCTTACCCGGTATTACGATTACGCCGATACCTCTGAAGAAATATGCAGGCCAGGTGTCCGGGGGGAGCGTCCTTGTAATCTATAAGAGTAGACGGGTTTAATAGGACAAAGACATTCGTGAATATTCCTGGCCCGTAGATGACCATCATGAGATAAGGCAAACTTTAACACAGTACTAGAAGGTGTTTGCCTATGTTCTAGTCATTTTCGGGGTGAGTTGACATATCTTATTATAATATGATATATTCATGTTAGCTTTTATATATCTGTTAGGAAAGTGAATTCATTTCTGAGGACTTCTCCTAGTAATTTAGTTCAGTGATAAGGTAGCGCTGTCTACGGCCTAGTAAGGGTACTTAAATTGTTACGGTTTATCATGGGTTAAATGTTAAACTTACAATAACAGATAATAGGCGTAGAATCAGTCCACAGACGCTTATCATGGGTTAAGAATAGGCTAAATTAACTGTCATTTCTGTAAGATAATGTCAGGTGTGGATTGTTCACTTAAAAACTGAATAGTGAGATGCAGGTAATAACTCTGGATTATAGGAGATAGTCACTTATTCCTTTTTGATAGATATTTTTAGTGGCAAGGGAGAATCATTTTATGCTTACTTGTGTGGTTAGGCACTAGTCCATAACTTTCACAGAAAGCAGTCACCAGGCATAGATATAATTCTATCTTATGATTTAGCCACAACTGTATTATTATAGCAAGAACATTGCATTTTCTTTGTACTCATTTTGTGGAATATTAATATATTTCCCCAAAGGGACATATGATTTATTTGTGTAATGTCAAATGCTGTAATCTTTTTATGTAAATTCATTTAATGTTGTAAGATGAATAAGCATATTCATTTAACTGTAACTAAAGGTTAGGTTTCCTGTATGTTGAGATTGGGAGAAGAGGAGTAGATTGTTGCTGTCAGAACAGTTACTGACAGGTACCTGGGTGTGCAAAAGATATTAAGTCTATGCGGGCGCGTGTTGATAATTGATATTTTTAAGGAACAGGAGACATGGTTAAAGACAGCCCTAAACTATCATAGCAATAACTACAATAAATTTAATCCCATAGTGGAGCGAAACTTTCTGTATAGCCCAGCATGTCTATAGCAGAATCTGATAGCACCAAGCCTTTGTGTGCCTTAACGGGGCACTCAGCCAAGCCACGGTCAAGCAAGCCCAACCAGGATTTACTGCCTAGTACGAAAGGTCAAAAGCGCCGGATAAGAGCGCTAGGGACTGCCTTGTCCTCAAGTAACTTCGTCTGGTGTATTTCTGGGTCTATGTAGAACTTCGCACGTATGAGCAGCCATCTATGGATAGAGTTCCAGCCCCCCCCCCCCCCCCCCTCACGCCATTAGAGGTCACCAACGTTTAGCACCAACAAAGAAAGTTTTGTAGGCTAGTCCCTCACGAAGGATCTACAAGTAATGCACTTTCTGGAGCTAGCATTTGGTCCCACGACCGCGGACAGGCTGTCTCTCAGTTCGGTTATTTGGCCAGCAAGAAAGATAGACAGAGTTCCAGCCCCCTCATGCCATTAGAGGTCACCAACGTTTAGCACCAACAAGGAAAGTTTTGTAGGCTAGTCCCTCACGAAGGATCTACATGTAATACACTTTCTGGAGCTAGCTTTTGGTCCCACGACCGCGGACAGGCTGTCGCTCAGTTTGTTTATTCGATCAGCAGGAGATAAATAGAGTCTTCCAGACCACCTCGCGCAATTAGGGAGGAATCACCAAACGATAGCGCCTATACAGTGATTTTTTTCAGGTTAATTCCATCACCCATGGAGGATATGTACGAAAAAACCACTTACTGGAGCTATTTCATATGGTCCCCGAAAACGGACGGACTGACACTCGATTTATTTATCTCTCTGTGTTCTACAGGTTTTATGAATGGTGATCTGTGTGTGGTTGTTGGTGTATATGATTATTGGTGACTATTGATGATTATTTGATTATTGATGTAATTTTATGTTGTGGTGATGATATGCATTATTTTCATGTTTTTCTTCATTTAATAAAGTTTACACCTTTATTAATATGCTGTTCACGACCTTTCCATCCATAAGTAACTTGTTTTTAGCTCTTTACTATAATCTCTATGTATGATAAGAGAAAAGAGTGAGAGCAGGAGGTGCTTAGACAGACATAAGTGAGTTGAGGCTTGGAGAGAGAGATCATTTTGATAAATCTTCTTCCAGGTTGTCTCAAGTCCATCTCCTATTTACACCTTTCTGTGTGTGTAATCTATAACTCTGTCAGTCCACTATCCCTTGTCGATTTCACTATTGTTGTCCAACTCGACAAATACTCTACACTCAAACTCAACCACGACACAGGCCCGGTAAAGTTTCCTCCGCCCACGGTTATTATCTGTAGCCATAATGGTGACGTCATGCAGCTAAAAGTACTGAGGGGAAGTTTAAGCTAATCACTAAAAACAATTAACAATTACATTAACAAATTCTAAATATATATAAGTATTTTAAATATTATATTCGTATGTTTTGTCACACAATTTAATAATTAAACATTAATAACATAATGTTTCACACGGTTTTAAAAAAAGCAAATCTAAACGGTGTTTAGTTTTATTAAACAAAAAAAAACAAAAAACAAGAAGACACACATAGTTATTATTGACTGATACTGACTATTAATATCTAATTAGTTTCTGGCTGCGGCAGGAATGGAAAACATCAGTAGAATCCTCAAGTCTTCAAGAACTAGTATAGATCTATTGTCCTGGTCATGCAGGGGTACGTGGCAATGAGAGAGCTGACAGACTGGTCTCGAGAGCGCCCATAGTGGGGACACTGGACATGGATAAGGGAGAGATACTAAGGGCAATTAATGATCGCCTGCTGGATAATGACCCTGCAATGGATGAATCAACAAGGCTGAGACTGTTGAAGTTTGGCATCAAACGTGGGACTAGCAGAGATGGACGTGAGAGAGGATGCATCCATCGTATGTACAACCAGCATGATACAGGTACAATTAGCATTCATACTCTTCGACATTTGCTGAAGGAGACTGGGCACCTATGGGTTTGCCCGGAGGGCAGTGAGGTCAATTCTGATTAACAATTACAATAGTTTCTAAAACATAAAATCTGACTTTACATTTCTATAGAATTGGGTAGCTTGCAAAATGTCTATCCCGTCTTAGTTGCCTTCTACGACATGTGTGATAGGTTATTGTGTTACTGTTCTTTGCTCCCTTTTCATGCCCCATAACGACTATAAATGACAATCAGCAGGCCCCAGTAACTAACATAAATGACAATCAGCAGGCCCCAGTAACTAACATAAATGACAGCAGGCCCCAGTAACTAACTAAGATGGTTTGGCCATGTCTGCAGAATGGGAGAAGATCGGCTACCACGACAAGCATGGGAAACAAAGAGCCAGGGATCCAGACCCCCAGGACGACCCAGAGTCCGCTGGGAGGACAACATTAGACAATCTTTGAAGGACCGAGGACTAGAATGGAACCAGGCCAGGAGGAAGACAGCCGATAGGATAGTCTGGCGCTTTCTCTTCCAAACCTCTACACCTCACGGTAGAAGGGGAACGACTAAGTAAGTAAGTTATTAAGACTGTAATAACTGCGAGTGATAACTGCGATAAAACCGATACCTTTTCTCAGCAAGACAGAAGGTGACACAGAGAGTCGCTGACTTCATTCCATTGTGTCTTAGTGGCAGCCCACCTTGATTCAAGCAGTGTCTAGCTAGTGTATTCTGAAATCCAGAGGGTTTCATATTGTAGAAGTCAAAATGTGGAAGTGAGATTCATCAGTGTTATCCTGCATTGTGACAAGGAGCACTACATTCTGGTCCACTCTTATTTGCTGGCCTCCATATTGCATTGGCAGTTCAGTAAAGACTCTACAGTGGTGTGTCAACATCTACTGGTTAAGGCATTGTTGCTCATCATTCCAGGACTTTAACCAAAAGATAAGCGATAAACAGTCACAAACGGTTGCACACAACGAGTAACCAGAAGAATAATCACATGATGAACAGTTTTGTAAACATTAGTCAGTGAAAGAGACAGAATAACACAGAAACTTTTTTTGGGTTAAATTCCAATTCATTTTGTGAATATTTTGTGTAAATATATAAATATAAAAATCTCATTTCATTTCACCAAGAAGAAAAAAGATAAAAAATCAGTATAAATAAATTGATTAATTTTAAATGTACTTTTTGACTTTGTGAAGTTAATTCCATTTGTTTATTGTGTTAAATTGAAATTGTTTAAGTGGAATTGCTTTAGAGCATAGGGTAGTCGTACGAGAAGCGTAGCAGACTCTTGATCCGCTCTTTATCATCTGGACAGGAGTTCTTAACAGTCTGACTACATCTTGTGCCTTTCTTACACCAGTACTCATTTCTGAGAGACTGGGGTATCTTTGGTTGTCCAGCATTCTTTTACTGGCTCTACTATCACTGAACACCATTTAAATTTCCATCTCGTCACCATGGTACCCACAAAGTCTCCAAATGTGGAGCTGCTAAGAAGAACAAGGCACGTGACGGTGTACCTGAGGTGAGAAGAACTAGCTGGAGTTGAAGAGAATACACATTCAGGAAAACAGTAGAGAGCATCACAAAATAGTCGCTTTTTTTGAATTCTCAGGCTAAAAATAAAATAAGGGAGACAAAAACCATACGAGAAGGGAAGTAACTGTAAACGTGAATGGAATAAAAAAAGAAATGTCAAGATCTTGAACGGGCAGCTGGGACCTAAGACGCGTCAAAAGTGGAATGCAGTCAGCGACCCATAGCTTGACTGCTTGCGTCAGGGTCAGCGAACCAGAGCTGACCTAGACCCTACTCCACCTCCAAGTGGTGGTCCTGGAAACAGGCTGCATCACTGCAGTCTGGCTGAGAGAGTAGGGATCGAAGTGGGAAGGCAAAGCCGGTCCTAAAAAATGCCGTGCTGAAGTCGGATGTGTCGGGCCGAAAGGCGCAGATATCGCAGCTTTGCTGTAAAAGGCGACACAGCGCAACCAATGTCCTTTTCAGGACGGACGCAGAAGAAGAAAAACGGGTAGCTTAGAACAGGAAGGATAAGCGTAAATTTGTTGAAGGCCTATGCTCCACGTGGAGCTGGTAGGTAATGGATGAATGAAATAAATTAACATTTATTATTAATGGATAGTTTATAGAATTTGTTGAATTGGGTAATTATTAGGGACGCCCCAGCTGTTTGATCAAAATGGCGGCTCTGATGGATCGTTCATTTTTCGCATATTGCCAACCTGTGTAATACAACCTGTATGATGGTATACCGTGGCTCCTATTTTTGTTCATAACTTTATCGAATGTTTGACAGAAATCAGCCCCTTGAAGGACGTTTAACATAATTACAAGCAACTTTCGTCACTAAGTTAATGAGCTAAAATAAGTCAAATACATCAATCTTGAATATCTTTTTTTTTTTAAATGCTGATATAAAGATTTTGCTTGTTTTGTGTTTTTATCGTTAAACTACAAAAATGTATGCGCGTAAAGACTGAGCAGGCTGCAAAATGGTCTATATTTCTGTCAAAGATGTATGTGTGATTAAACAGCTTGTAGATATGTATGTCCCATTGCAATCTGGTCATCGTTAGCTCACATTTATTCTAATAATCTTCAAGTTTACATTAATACAGTTTTTAGTTCACATTAACACAGTTTCAAGTTCACATTAACAGTTTTAAGCTCACATTAACACAAGATGGGAAAAGCAAGAGCAGATTGAATTATAACCGTTATTTGTTTTCTCACTTTTCTTTTCCACTTTTCTACATCATAATCTTTACCCTTACACGTTCACACTTTACGCTCGGGCATCAATCCACAGACGTCTGATTTTTTTGGGTTTTTTTTAACTGATCACGAAATTAATTCCACGCCCAAATTTGAGCTGTGAATTTCAAGTTGCGAAAAAGCGCTAACGAGTGTGAATACCTTCAACCCAAGCGCGATGAAGGCACGAGGCTGTCAGCCATTTTGTGAGCAGAACCAACGACCGTAAGCGACTTGCATTATTGAAGAGCTCTCTGGAGTGATTTCTCTTTCAGTTGGCGCCTTTTCGTGTCTCAACGGACGGAGAATTTGTCGCCATGATGTTTGTGTGTGGCGTTATAACTATGTCTGACTGCCCTAACAGTAGTTCCACCACATTATTCTAAGTTGAACGTTAACTCATACGACTGTAGCGGTATTTCAAAGACAGCTAGTCATCTTAATCTCTTTTAACAAAAGTCAAAACCTACAGTTTTAGTCAGATTTCAAAGGGAACAACTTTTTCTTGACGGCAACCTTCGACCCAACATCATCACCATCATCACGTTCCTTTGTTTCTCTTTTCAGAGCGTGGAGCAACCACTGCAGCCTGTCCCATTGAGAAAGCTTGCACCTAGTAGTCACGTGCTCTTGGAGCAGTGGTTTATGTGGCAATATGTTTTATATGATACGCTTGCTAGCTCCATGCCCAACCTCATATTAGTCGCCTTCTACGACATGCTTGAGGGTGTGGTAGTCTTATTCTTCTTTTGTATCTTCAAAGACCCCCAAGAACTACATGTGGTGCCACCATGTGGCACATTATTCTGCCAGGACCACGTGGTTAAGTCACTTGGTTATAGAGTCACATTTCCTCATGTCTGCACTTAGTACGATATGAAACAAAATGTTTTCTTGCACATAAGACTTATCCATTTATGTATTACCTTTCAACTCACCAATGAGCACAAGCTTTCAACAAACGTATGCCAGGTCCTTCTATCGCATGCAGTAAGGTCAAGGTCTTTCCGTGTCTTGTTCATCATTTTCAATGTCAAGTTCTCTTCCCTAAATGTTTTTCGGTCTACTCCTGCTTGCCTTACTATGTGGATTCTAGAACAAGGACTACTTTGTAATGTTATCAACAGGTTTCCTCAATGTGTGCCCTATCCATCGCTAGCATGTCCTTACACTAGAACAAGGACTACCTTGTAATGCTATCAACAGGTTTCCTCAATGTGTGTCCTATTCATCGCCAGCATGTCCTTACATCTCTTGTTTCAGCGGCAATTGTCTGGCTCTTGTTATTAGTTCTACATTGGTGATTCTGTCGCGCCATTTCAATTCTTAAATTCTGTGCACTCTTACATTTATATAAGTCTGTAAGTTTTTCTTTGATGTTGTTTAATGTGTTTTGTTTCCTCCTCCATATTTCATAGCCAACCACTGGAACTTACATTTGAGTTGCATATTCTAATGTTTAAGCTGGAATTGATTCCTGTCTTATTTCTATATTTTTCCAACGCCGTGAAAGTTACCGGGGCTCACAGTAGCAAATAGTTGTCATGAATTATTCTAATCCCCATATATAAATTAAAACGTAAATGCAAAGCCTAACAAATAAATTTAATAAAAGGAAGAAGAATGGTAAAGAACAGTGCTGTCACAATGACTGTACTCGAAATCCCCCTTGTTTTCTACTTCGTCGGCAAATTGTAACGCCTTCACGTTGATAGTAAAAGCCTACTGTATTATTACCCGCTTTCTTCAATGAAACGTGTGCTGTATTTCTTGGAAAAACAGTGAGATACGCAAGCTGAACAATGACCTAATTTTAATATTTCATTCATTCCATTTTATACACGGCGTAACTAAAGACAGATGGACTAAAGGATAGAGAGAAGGGAGAGGCATAAAGCCGAACACGTGCAACACTAAACACGCGTCGCGCGATACACAATTACTACTATCACGCGTGTAAGGCCACATGCACTAACTTTTTCGGACGGACAGT
The DNA here is from genome assembly GCA_024509875.1 of Oreohelix idahoensis. Lineage (NCBI taxonomy): Eukaryota > Metazoa > Mollusca > Gastropoda > Stylommatophora > Oreohelicidae > Oreohelix > Oreohelix idahoensis. The sequence continues at coordinate 384,315 of JAMPIV010000985.1, forward strand.
GATAAAAACACTAACCTTCCCAGAGTTAGGTTTTTAAATCCTGGAAAACTCTTATTAGGAAAGATGACAATAGATGGGTTTACGTTTGAAAACATTACAGTACCCAGACAGCACATCTTCGAAACAGGAGGTAGAAGAAATTGCATATTTTGAACGCAGCCACTTAGCTCTTTTAAAATTGTATAATTGGGTTCCTTAGGGCTTGATGACAAAGAATATGTTAAGTGTTATGCAAATAGTCTAGGAATTAACAAGTTATAGCCAAAATAAAATGATGGTGCTGTCAGACAACACCCAAAATCAGAATCGCTCAGTGGTAGATTTTTTAAACCACCATTGTACGGGAAATGGGCCACAAGTTACATTTGAACTGATTGGCTGGAATGATATGTAAGGCTAAACACGATTAGTCGGACTATAAATGCTATCCTTGGTTGTTAGGGGAGACGTAGGAAGTTAAAATTTTTTCAAACACTTGTCGAAACGTGGCTCCATTGGCCAGACTCGCTGATATACTCACTTAGGAGCGTTAGTTTGAGACCACTAGTTCAAATAAGCTTGATGAAGCAACAGTGCGTTGAAGCCAGCTCATATTTTTGCTAAATAAAAGCCTGGAACATAAGCAGATGGGAATTTGTGCCAGTATTTGTGCCAGAATTCATTGCTAGTCAACGTATCTGTGTTTATTTCCATGAATTGTGGTAAGCTTGAAACATTCAGTATCTTTTAATGAAAATTGAATGTGAATTGTTAATTTATACCTGTATATATGTGTAGTTCAGTAGCAAACATGATGTAAAGCCTATAATGCTCCAGCCTGAACAGAAGGTGTCGGAGGAAAGTAAAACAGCATGGAATGGCCAAACAGTACACTGACACCTAGATGATTGACTAGAAAGAAATAATGCTGGAAGTGCAGAGGCGTAGTAACCATTAAGGAGGTTAATACTGGTATAAAGTATTTCAGATGAAGCTGACAGTTGGCCTAACGCTCTGAACTCAATGTTTGTGATGTATTGTGCTCAGTGTAGAACTAGAGTATCAATTAGTTATGAAGTAGAAGGTACATCCTTCTTGTTTTCAGGGACTGTGGTCTTAACGTTATTGAGCAGCACCTGGTCAGAGCTTTGCTGAATCCAGAGTCGGACAGCATACTCCTTGGTCCATTTAGCTATCAGTGAGGTGTCTCCAGAGCCCAGGGGAGAAATCGAGCAGAGGAGTCTTTTCCTGCCGCCATCACGCAAGATAAGCTGATGTGGCCAGCTGAGCTCAACATTATGTACCCCCATCTTAAAATAACATTGTAACCTAAACTTAAGAGGGGAAGTAAATTGTTTTAATACCAGGAACTGAGAACATCTCCAATACTAGTTCCCATAGAAACAAACTATTGAAGTCATGATGACAAATACCAACAGAGCTTGAACAAAACAAAACCAGTATTACCTCATATTACTACTACACAATTGACACACATAGGATACTATTAAAAATACATGTCACTACAAGATTCATATTAATAAATTCTGTACATATAACTTGTAATTAAAATTGATTGTGATTCCTGGTTCCTTTGTATTTGAATCAGGACACATATACATTCATGACAGCAATGAATACATATTGTTATTTGAAAAGTTATCAGTGACTCCTTTAAGATATCCTCATAGAGTGTTTTATGTATGTGAGTGTCACAGTGTTGTCAAGTGTGGTGGAATAAATTAAATTGTTTATCTGTCTGTTGTTGTTATGACTTACACTTCATCATACACATACCCTAGACATATAACGTAGTCATCACACTATTCCAGAATAATTCTGACTGAGGTATACATATGTGGCAGCAAGTAAGGTTATATATAATACACTACTCTTATTAGATATATATACCTTCACAGCTGATCTCAGTCAGTACACTAAGTCCCCTATAAATATTTATAACATCCCACTTCACCACATATATTGGGGTCTCGCTCTTGGGATTTTGAATCTTTACCTATTAAAAATATTGGGGGTAATTCACTTCAGGGAATATAAGAATTAAAAGGTATCCTTGGGTGGAATTAAATAAGGTTGAGCTCTCGGTGCCTGTGTTGTCCATTAGATATATATTTAGAGATTGAATTGTTGGTTAGACATTGTATAAATTTACCTGATAGACAATGGCGGACCTGGCCAAATTTCGATCTGCTGCTGTTCAGACTGCAAAAGAGTTAGGATTAGATGGGCAAGTTATGGTTGCCTATGTCACTACGGAATGTGACAAATTTATTGAACGCGAAGAAAGAAGGTTTGAAGCCGAAAGAAAGTTAGAGGCTGAAAGGGAAATTAAGAAGTTACAATTTGAGGCTGAGGCTGAGACTAAGAGGTTGCAGACTGAGGCTGAGGCTAAGAGGTTGCAGATTGAGGCTGACAAAGAGGCTAAAGCATTGGAAGCCGAAGAGAAGAAATTAGCTGCAGAAAGGGAAGAGAAGAAATTAGCTGCAGAAAGGGAAGAGAAGAAATTAGCTGCAGAAAGGGAAGACAAGAGATTAGCTGCAGAAAGGGAAGCAGAAGATAAGAGATTACAAAGGGAACATGAGTTACGACTTAGGGAGTTTGAGTTTCAGGGCCATGCTCCTGAAAATGGTGCCAGTCCCTTTGCCTCTGATGCCACTGCTGGCCAAGGAGCCTCAACCTCAGCTATGAATTTTCATTTAGATCATTTTGTTGAGAAAGACGATGATATAGAGAGCTACCTAAATAGGTATGAACTATTAGCTACCACGTATGGGTTAGAGAGAGAAAGGTGGAGCTTAAAGTTATCTCAAGGACTTCGTGGGGCAGCTTATGAAGTTTTTGCAAAAATGAGCAGAGGTGATCAGGAAAATTATGACATGCTAAAGCAGGCTCTTTTGTTAAGATATGAAAAGAATGCAGAATTTTATAGGAAAAAATTTAGGAATGCTAAACTACTGTCAGGTGAAACCTATCACCAGTTCTCTGCACGAATAGAGACATACTTGGAGAAATGGACTTCTCTGGGGAAAACCCAAGATCTTAAGGAAATGGTCCTTATAGAGCAACTAAGAGAGTCCATGGCTCCAGACCTGAGAAAGTTTCTCATGGAACAAGGTGCAGAGAGGCTGGGTGAATTGCTAAATGTTGCTGAAAGGTATCAAGCAGCTCAAGCAGAGGTAACAGGTAATAAAAAGAAACAAGTGGATAACTTTAGGGCACCACAGAACTTTAATAAATTTGATCCTAGGGATCAAAACAAAGGTAAGCACCAATTTGATAGGCCACGGTATGAAAATAAAAATAAAACCCCACAATTCGATGAAAGGAAATATGATGAAAGAAAATCTTTCAACCAAGGAAAAAGGTGGTGTAAAAATTGTAAGATGAACAATCATGACACTGACCATTGTAGAAGGAAACCTCCTCATTGTGCTGCTATGACATCGGGGAAAAAGGAAAAGAAGGTCAAACCTGAAGAATTACAGGAACCATACCACCCCCAGTGTGTGAAGATGTCATCTGTAATGGTGTCACTATAAGATGTTTATATGATACCGGTTTAGATTACGATTCCGTTGTGAGTTCTCACCTGGTGCAGGCCGATCAATACACCACAGAAACAGTGGAGATTCAAACTGCAACCAAGGATGTAGCTACCATGACACTTCCCGTCGCCCGAATAAAAGTGAAAACGCGATATGTGGAAGGAATCATAAAAGCAGCAGTGATAAATGAGCCAATCTACCCTCTGATATTGGGGTGTAGATATGTCTTCTTGGGGAATCCCAAGAGACCTGTGATATTGGCAACAGTGCAGACCAGATCACAGTCAAAAAGGAGGAGGATAATCCAATAAATACTCATCCAGATGAGATGAGGAAGGCACAGGCTGAGGACAAAACACTAAAGCCATGTTTCAAGAAGTTGCCCAAATCTCATACACCTCCAGGCAAGGGAGAGTTTTATATGAAGAACAAACTGATATATAGGAAGGCTGGATCTGAATCCAATGGTCACGGACAGCTGGTCCTTCCCACTTCATATAGGACTAAAGTGTTGGAACTAGGGCATGCGATTCCCTTCAGTGGTCATATGGGAATCAGCGCAACAGGACAGCGAATAGCTTGTCACTATTTCTGGCCAGGAATAACTGAAGATATCAAACGATATGTAAAATCCTGTCCAGAGTGCCAACGAGTAGCACCTAAACATTGGACTGCACCAGCAACTCTGGGGGAAATGCCCATAGTAAGAACACCCTTTGAGAGAGTTGCCGTGGATCTTGTGGGACCTCTCACTCGAACCAAGAGAAGGAACAGCTACATTCTGACTCTGGTGGACACTTGTTCTATGTGGGGAGAGGCAGTAGCCCTGTCATCGATTGATTCTAAACATGTGGCAGAGGCATTGCTCACAATTTTCACAAGGTTAGGCTTTCCCAATCAAATCTTGACTGATAATGGCTCTCAGTTCAAGGGGAAACTAACTGAAGAAGTTTTCAGGATCTTCCAGGCCAAACACTTCCATTGTAGTGTGTATCATCCCCAAGGGAACGGCCAAGTGGAAAGATTTAACGGCACATTGATGTCGATCCTGAGAAAGTTGGCACACGAAAAACCAGATACATGGGACCAGTACCTGCACGCCGCCCTCTTTGCTTATCGGGAGGTACCCCATAGTTCAACCGGTATGGCCCCGGCAACATTATTGTTTGGAAGGCCAATAAAAGGTCCACTCGAAGCTTTGTTAAGAACGTGGACTGATGAAAAGGCAGAGGAAAACATTACATCTTCATACCAATATGTGAATGAGCTGACCACTCGTTTAAAAACTGGCTGGAAACTTGCCAATGAAAATTTGAAACAAGCCAGGAAGAAACATGCTGCCTATTATAACAGGAAGGCGAAAGACAGAAATTTGGCTGTGGGAGAGAAAGTACTGCTTCTTTTCCCCGGGAGTCAGAATAAGTTACAAATTGGATGGCAGGGTCCATATACAGTTTTAGAGAAGGTATCTAGAACAAATTATAAGATAGATAAGAAGGGGAAAGAAAAAAATCTATCATGTGAATCTCCTGAAGAAATATTTGGAAAGAGAACATCAGGAGGAGACACACTTGTTGACCTTGTCCATCGCCATGGAGATGAAAAAGGAACCACTTTCATCATTTGAGTATCCATTACACCCCTGTGAGACAGCAGCACAGGTGAAAATCAGTACACATTTAACGAAAACTCAGAAAGAGAGAGTGCAACAGGTTCTAAATAATCATGCAGAGGTGTTAACAGACCGACCAGGGCATACAAACCTATTGGAATATGATATGAAACTGATAGACCCCACACCTGTCTGTATGAAACCATATTCGATTCCGTTTGCTAAGGAGAAAGCTTTGAAGGAAGAGATAGACTATCTATTGAAGGAAGGAATTATTTCACACAGTGAATCTTCGTATAGTTCCGGTGTTGTACTCTTAAGGAAGCCCTCTGGAGAACATAGACTCTGTATAGATTACAGGAGACTGAATGCTATTACAGAAGGACAGGTGGATCCATTGCCGGATACAAATCAGCTGTTTGCCAGACTAAATAAAGCTAAATATTTCTCCAAAGTGGATCTGAGTAAAGGATATTATCAGATTCCAGTAAAGCCTGAGGTTAGACCATACCTAGCTTTTAGTACCTCAGAAGGACACTATGAGTTTAATAGATTGCCATTTGGATTGAAGAATGCGCCTAGTGTCTTCTCTAGAATGATGAGAAAATTATTGGACCCTCTGAATAATCCATGTATAACAAATTTCATGGATGATATCCTGATAGCAACAGAAACATTTGAGGAACACATTGACTCTCTGAAGATGCTGTTTGATCGACTTAGGGAAGCAAATTTAACAGCCCGACCAACCAAATGTTGCGTTGGATGTAAAGAATTGGAATTTTTGGGACACACAGTTTATCAGGGAAACATGACCCCTGACCCAAAGAATTTAGAGAAACTAAAGAAAGCCCCGAGACCACAAACCAAGAAGGACGTGAGATCCTTTGTCTCATTATGTGGTTTCTACCAGAAGTATATCAAAAACTTTAATTCCATATGTGCACCGTTAACTGATTTGACACGTAAAGGACATCCAGATCGCATTACATGGACACCACAATGTGAAATGACTTACCAAGAATTGAAGGAAAAGCTCACAAGTAAACCCATTTTGAAATTACCTGACTTAAGTCAAGAATTCATAGTAAGGACGGATGCAAGTAATATTGGGTTAGGTGCAACTCTACTACAGAAATCAGATGCATTGGATGGGGAATTAAGCCCAGTGGCATATGCTAGCAGAAAGTTGAATAAAGCTGAAATCAACTACTCAACTAGCGAAAAAGAATGTCTTGCAGTAATATGGGCAATAAAGAAATTCAATATTTATCTGTATGGGAAGGCATTTAAGTTGCAAACGGACCACAAACCTTTATCGTTTCTAGCCCAGGCTAGGCATGAGAACTCTAGGTTACTCCGATGGTCCTTGCTTTTGGCTCCCTATAATTTTAGCATTGAGTATATATCTGGAAAAACAAATTTGGGAGCGGATTTTTTTAAGCCGCCATCCGTGTGATGAGAATCACCGTAAACCCCAGAAATAATAATAAATTTCTCTATGTGTATATAGAATAAAGGACTGACATATAATGTCTGTTTTAAGAGGGGAGATGTCGTGAATTATTCTAATCCCCATATATAAATTAAAACGTAATGCAAAGCCTAACAAATAAATTTAATAAAAGGAAAGAAGAATGGTAAAGAACAGTGCTGTCACAATGACTGTACTCGAAATCCCCCTTGTTTTCTACTTCGTCGGCAAATTGTAACGCCTTCACGTTGATAGTAAAAGCCTACTGTATTATTACCCGCTTTCTTCAATGAAACGTGTGCTGTATTTCTTGGAAAAACAGTGAGATACGCAAGCTGAACAATGACCTAATTTTAATATTTCATTCATTCCATTTTATACACGGCGTAACTAAAGACAGATGGACTAAAGGATAGAGAGAAGGGAGAGGCATAAAGCCGAACACGTGCAACACTAAACACGCGTCGCGCGATACACAATTACTACTATCACGCGTGTAAGGCCACATGCACTAACTTTTTCGGACGGACAGTGATAAAAACACTAACCTTCCCAGAGTTAGGTTTTTAAATCCTGGAAAACTCTTATTAGGAAAGATGACAATAGATGGGTTTACGTTTGAAAACATTACAGTACCCAGACAGCACATCTTCGAAACAGGAGGTAGAAGAAATTGCATATTTTGAACGCAGCCACTTAGCTCTTTTAAAATTGTATAATTGGGTTCCTTAGGGCTTGATGACAAAGAATATGTTAAGTGTTATGCAAATAGTCTAGGAATTAACAAGTTATAGCAAAAATAAAATGATGGTGCTGTCAGACAACACCCAAAATCAGAATCGCTCAGTGGTAGATTTTTTAAACCACCATTGTACGGGAAATGGGCCACAAGTTACATTTGAACTGATTGGCTGGAATGATATGTAAGGCTAAACACGATTAGTCGGACTATAAATGCTATCCTTGGTTGTTAGGGGAGACGTAGGAAGTTAAAATTTTTTCAAACACTTGTCGAAACGTGGCTCCATTGGCCAGACTCGCTGATATACTCACTTAGGAGCGTTAGTTCGAGACCACTAGTTCAAATAAGCTTGATGAAGCAACAGTGCGTTGAAGCCAGCTCATATTTTTGCTAAATAAAAGCCTGGAACATAAGCAGATGGGAATTTGTGCCAGTATTTGTGCCAGAATTCATTGCTAGTCAACGTATCTGTGTTTATTTCCATGAATTGTGGTAAGCTTGAAACATTCAGTATCTTTTAATGAAAATTGAATGTGAATTGTTAATTTATGCCTGTATATATGTGTAGTTCAGTAGCAAACATGATGTAAAGCCTATAATGCTCCAGCCTGAACAGAAGGTGTCGGAGGAAAGTAAAACAGCATGGAATGGCCAAACAGTACACTGACACCTAGATGATTGACTAGAAAGAAATAATGCTGGAAGTGCAGAGGCGTAGTAACCATTAAGGAGGTTAATACTGGTATAAAATATTTCAGATGAAGCTGACAGTTGGCCTAACGCTCTGAACTCAATGTTTGTGATGTATTGTGCTCAGTGTAGAACTAGAGTATCAATTAGTTATGAAGTAGAAGGTACATCCTTCTTGTTTTCAGGGACTGTGGTCTTAACGTTATTGAGCAGCACCTGGTCAGAGCTTTGCTGAATCCAGAGTCGGACAGCATACTCCTTGGTCCATTTAGCTATCAGTGAGGTGTCTCCAGAGCCCAGGGGAGAAATCGAGCAGAGGAGTCTTTTCCTGCCGCCATCACGCAAGATAAGCTGATGTGGCCAGCTGAGCTCAACATTATGTACCCCCATCTTAAAATAACATTGTAACCTAAACTTAAGAGGGGAAGTAAATTGTTTTAATACCAGGAACTGAGAACATCTCCAATACTAGTTCCCATAGAAACAAACTATTGAAGTCATGATGACAAATACCAACAGAGCTTGAACAAAACAAAACCAGTATTACCTCATATTACTACTACACAATTGACACACATAGGATACTATTAAAAATACATGTCACTACAAGAATCATATTAATAAATTCTGTACATATAACTTGTAATTAAAATTGATTGTGATTCCTGGTTCCTTTGTATTTGAATCAGGACACATATACATTCATGACAGCAATGAATACATATTGTTATTTGAAAAGTTATCAGTGACTCCTTTAAGATATCCTCATAGAGTGTTTTATGTATGTGAGTGTCACAGTGTTGTCAAGTGTGGTGGAATAAATTAAATTGTTTATCTGTCTGTTGTTGTTATGACTTACACTTCATCATACACATACCCTAGACATATAACGTAGTCATCACACTATTCCAGAATAATTCTGACTGAGGTATACATATGTGGCAGCAAGTAAGGTTATATATAATACACTACTCTTATTAGATATATATACCTTCACAGCTGATCTCAGTCAGTACACTAAGTCCCCTATAAATATTTATAACATCCCACTTCACCACAATAGTAACACTGTAATATTCCAAGTAAATCGTAAAGGGCAACTAAGGAGGGCTGGTCAGGGAGTTAGATGTCCCATCCTGTAGAAACTTTTAGCTTCAAGAATACTGTTTATATTATCGCAGAGAATATCAACAACACAAAGATGCATGGAGGCACATCTGGAGTCATCCTTATATGACCACCATCTATGCGCAATGCTACAATATACATATGTGAAAGTGAACCTCTGTCTGTGTGGATAATTACATCCTCATTGACTCTTGAAATCATCCACACACTTCCAGGGATTCCCCCTGTGGTGAAATTTGTTGAGAACCTAGCAGTGCACACTAAGCTTGGAGCAGTCAATTGAGCCTTATACGTGATTCTTTGGCTTTGACCTGATTGACTGTATGCAGGAGGATCTCACTATGGACCCAGTCATAGGCAGGGGAAGCTGAGAAGTGGCTCTGTGCAGGACGTGACAATTCCGTGTGAGAGCCCAGAACCAGAGCACAGTATTTTAGCTATGGCCTTGGATGGCGGGGAATGCACAGTATGCAACACGCTTCTTACTCCTAGCTTGGGATAAGATGTGACGATCTTTTAAATGCAAGCCAAGCTGGAGAAACTGAAGCTCATGACTTCAACCAAGCACATTTCGGAATGGCAGAAAAGCCACAGAAAAGGCCTAGATCTACAGTGTAGACAATACCAAGGAGTCTTTAACTTGATATTGGCTACAAAAGATCGAGAAGCTCAACAGCCCTAGTTAAACAACAACAACAACAACAAAGATCCTACCATCACGTGTCATTTCAGGAGGTTTCTGAAGAGATAAAGACAGAATAGACTACTACACCCTCAAGCATGTCGTACAAGGCGACTAATATGAGGTTGTGCATGAGACAGGCAACCTAATCTTGTAAAACAAATTTTTGTCTCATATACTACCACTACAGGAGCACAACAATGCTGTGGTGCAGGTTTCCTGCCAAGAGATAAGCTGCAGTGGTTGCTGCATGCTTGTAAGGAGTGCAAAGGAATACGATGATGATGATGATAGTGACGACGATTACAATAATGATGATGATGAAACATCCTACCTTCTGCTTATGTGTCAAGGGTGGTACGCTACTTAAGGGAAGTAATCTTGCAGGCACGAAATGTTTTTTTTCTAGTTTTTGGAATTCTAGAGATGTACGCAACCAGTTAATTCTGTATGACTACTTCAGCAGGTCTTAATATCAAATGTCAACTTAGGTTATAAATATTTATAAACTTGCCTCAGTTGTAGGGTAGAGGACTTTGTTATCTGAATTTTACGAAACAGCCGATAGTCTTTCAAACTAATTTTTCTTCTTCTAATTGTTGTATTTTCCTCCTGTTCTCAATGTTTAATGTGCAGTTGTGTCTCTCGTCAATGTCTGTTTTGGATCACTTGATGGTTTGGCGTCTTTGTCTCTCCCTTTCCGAAAGATGTTTCTTATTTCACACGTTGAGTTTCCATCAGTCAACTGAAAATATAAAATGGGCGAAATATTAAATATTTTTTAAAAAATAAGTATACAAGCAAGAAGTGCCTGCAATGCTCTGAGGAAATATATAAAAAGTACAAATAAGGTCTAAACAGATACTGCCACACGGGAGTGCTGTGTTAAAGACTTCACAAATACTAGGTCCAGGTTTATGAGTTGTGTAACCTGTTCTCTTCCTCGCTGCCTTTGCTGTCTCTTGTGACAGTGAGGCCTATTACCCCAGCATTATCCGTGCCAATGAAATAAGTTCATACATTTTTAGTAGCACCAATCAAAACCATCGACGGTGACAAGAACTCACAACACCGTCGAGCTAACTAATAGTTAAAATCTTAAGGAGAGTTCCAGATAGCAGGCCTCGGCGAAGGTTGTGTTTGTACCTGTGAGTTGTTGAGAAGCCATGTTTGAGTAGTCTCATTTACGCAGAACCACAAAGGCATTTCTAAGTTTTAATTCTTGAAGTTTTTGCAGAATGAAGTTAGGTTGTATTAAAGTTTAATGCCATCATTCACACAACAGAATAAAAGCAGTCGCTATATTCTGAACTAGGAGCAAAGACTGTGTAAGATAGTAACTCAAGTAAGTACATCTTGATTTCTTTCAGTCCCCAGCTAGAATTGATTTTATTAGGGGAAGAAAACCGAGAAACGGCTATAAATCACTTGAAAGTTGAGAAGCTGAAGAAAATATCACATTTACGTATTGAAAATAAAAGGCTCAACTACTTTTACTGAAAGTTATAGAAGCGAAGGTCAAAGTAACCTAGGTCATGAACTACATGGGATTTTATTGTATCTCACACGATTACGGAGAGAGATAAGGAAAATACGGACACATGCAGAAAACTACCTTCAAAATGAAAGAAACTGATTTGATTCCAGCTGCACTTGTTTATTATGTATTCTGTAAATAAACTATGTTTTTTGACACGGCTGAGTTATGCAGATTTGTCGAGTTGAATTGAAAGTTACAACACTGTTAGTGAGTACTCCACTAAGCACCTTATAACAATTATAGAGAGACGATCGAACCTGTCGTACCTCTACAAGAATAAACATCTCTAGCGGACGGCTAGTATCTAACTTGCTAGATAGAAAGAAGCAGTCACATATATATGTACTATTAATTGGAGCCGTGATTACCTGACGGTCACACTCTAACTCAAGACCAGAGTTAGGTACTCACTTACAACTGGGTAGACTGGAGCGTGACGTTACAACATTTTAAACCCGGAACCTGGCAACTTTGTCACGAGAGGCAAGCGATTTAGCTCCTTTGTGCATCAGACGCTCACTTGGAAATACATGGAAATCAAAAGAAGTCAAGTCTAACAGACAAATCAGAATGTTCAACTTATTTGTCAAGCCAATCCTATTGTATGGCTCTGAATCACGGAGAACAATACAAACAACAGTCAAGAATTTACAGACTTTCATAAATGGGTGCTTGCATAGAAAAGAAGGATTAAAATGGTATGACTTTACTTATTTACTTAGTCGTTCCTCTTCTACCGTGAGGTGTAGAGGTTTGTAAGAGAGAGCGCCATAATATTCTCTCGGCTGTCTTCCTCCTGGCTTGAAATGGTATGACAAGGCCACTAATGTGGAACTGATGATAAGTATCAGGCAGATGCCGTAGGACAAGCGATGATAAGCAGACGCCTACAAGAAATAGTGTTGATGAAATCCCTTGATAGCATTACCAGGTAGCTCTTATTCTGGAAACCCCGGGGTAAGAAAGATAGAAAAAGACCGTAAATATTTAGAGAAGAGAGCTGGTGACACAAATGAATGAAAATAACGACGACACGGAAAGCCTTGAGCGGATGGCACAGGTCAGAAGGATTTGGTAGGAATTTGTTGAAAGTCTTTGCTTCATTGGCAGCTTAGAAAGAATGATGATAACACAGCCCTACCAAAAAAAAATTTTTTTTTGGTGCCAAACATTTTACTCTTGATTGTACATAAATGAGGCCTGCTCAATCCAAATATCACATTTACTTGTCTGTAGCAGCTCTAGTTTTTGAGGTACAGACATTTTTGTATTTAATTAATACAGGGTGACCCAAAAAAAAAACGGGCCCGTGCGAGCACTTTTTGTGCACGTGCGGGCCCGTTTTTTTGGGTCACCCTGTATTATTACAATATTTTCTATATAAGGCTATGTAAAAGAAACTATTGCTGTCTAGTCCTTTACAAAAGAAAACTGCTTGTTTACTCTCAGTTTCAGTTTTCCAAGAATCTTCACAGAATTGCCTTTTTTAGATTTTAAGCCACTGCATGCATGTTAGTATACTTATTTTATTACACTTCTAACAGAGAATGGCATCATCTTCAAGAAGAGCATGTTTTCTTTCATCGCATTTATTTTATATACTACTCGTCAGAAGTCAAGGGCCACCCTATTATTTTCAATACACTTTTATATAAGCGCATAGAATGATTAAATGAAGGAAGTTTTTAGTAAAAATGGGTGCAATATCTTCCTCTGACAGTCCTCTATGCACGTTAAGCATAAAAACAACTCACCGACAACCATGGTGATCACGTGCAATTTGGTTTGCTGACCATAAAGTCACATTTTTAATCTGTTTTTTCAAACTTCTGTAGAACCAAACAGGTGAAGTAATCGTGCTGACTGACATTCCACGTGCAATGGCGACTTTTCGTGAACAGAGTTCACTCTTAATTTGTTTTACAATCAGCAGACTTAGGGTAGTTTCATCGCTTGCAAAATCCATGCCACCGAGAAGAAGTCTTGACACCTTACAAAGAATGAGGGCTATAGCGTGGGTTGAAAGTGGTTTATCTGTCCGTGAGGTTGCTAGACGGCTTGCAGTGTCACACTCTACTATCCAAAGAATTTTGGAGAGATTTCAGGCCACAGGAAGTGTGGAGGATCGCCACCGGCCAGGTCGCCCTAGATGCACCAATAGACATGATGACCGGTACCTCTTGTTGTCAGCCCTGCGCCATCGAACAGTGACTTGTTCCACTCTAAGATGTCAGCTGAGACAAACTGTAAACGTTAATGTCAGTCAAAGCACCATTCGCAGACGTTTACATGAATTTGGACTGGCTGTTCGACGTCCTGCAGTCAGAATCCCTCTTACTCCTGCTCATCGCAGAGCCTGTCATGCTTGATGTCGCGAGCACATCCGATGGACAAGGCAACAATGGAGTCAAGTTATCTTCACTGATGAATCTTGCTTCACTGTGTCATTCAATGATGGCAGGATTCGAGTTTGGAGACGACCAGGAGAGCGATTTACTGATGACACAATTCGAGAGGTGGATCGTTATGGTAGAGGTTCTGTCATAGTCTGTGGAGGCTTCTACAGACACGGCAGGACCCCACTCTACATCATCCAAGGCAACTTGACCGGCCCAAGATACGAGAACGAAATCTTGAGACCAATTGTTCAGCCTGCTCTGGAGGCCATAGGTGGTAATGCCATCCTCCAAGATGATAACGCTCGACCCCATCGAGCTCAGGTGGTGAATGAGTTTATTCAGCAACATGGGATCATCAGGATGGCGTTGCCAGCTCATTCACCTGACCTTTCTCCGATTGAGCACCTCTGGGATGTCCTTGGTCGAAGATTGTCAACAAATCACCCCCTGCCAATGGATGTTGCACAGCTGACTGCATTTCTGCTTCAGAAATGGCAAGCTGTTCATCAGGATACTCTTCGGACCCTTGTAAACTCGATGCGTCTACGCTGTCTTGAATGCCTTGCTGCAAACGGTGGTCATACCCGATTTTGAAATGTCTATTTGTCCAATATCTATTGTGTGACTTTTGAAAAGGGGGGTGACACACTTCACAGCTTCGTTACGTTTGAATGTGTGTTTCCATTTCTTTACGTGACATGTCAATTTGGTATTCAATAAATGCCGTTTTGACTGATACCAATTACGTTTATATCAGATTTGTTTTATGGTTTCAACCAAGGTTTTTCTAAGTGGCCCTTGACTTTTGACGAGTAGTATATTTGTGGAGAGTACACTTTCAAAGAAGAACATAGGAAGCATATTACTGTTTTTGTAAAAAAGGCATACTTTGCTTACTTTAAAGTAAAACTAGGTGACCAGGACAAGTCTTGGGCTCCTCATATTGTTTGCAAAACATGTGTTGAACACCTGCAACAGTGGACTTGTGAGAAAAGAAAATGTTTAAAATTTGGAATTCCAGTGGTTTGGAGAGAGCCCAAGAACCACTATGATGACTGTTATTTCTGTGTTGTGAATATTAAGGGAATTAATGGAAAAAAATCACAAAAAGTGGAAATATCCATATTTAGATTCTGCTAGGCGACCTGTTCCACACGGAGATGACATACCAATTCCAACTTTCAGTCAGATTTCGGATTCCCTGCTAGAAAATGAGACAGCAGTGGCATGTGGAACGACAAGTGACAGTGATAGTGATTTCGAAGATGATTTTTCAGATGCTCAACGCTTCGACCAGCTTGAACTAAATGATCTAATCCGAGATCTATATCTCTCCAAGGAATCTTCAGAACTTTTGGCTTCAAGATTGAAAGAAAAAAAATTACTGACTGCTGAAACAAAGGGTACATTTTATCGCAGCAGAGAGCAAGGTTTTATTCCATTCTTTTGTAAAGAAAACAACCTTGTGTTTTGTACTAATGTAGGAGGTCTTGTTAACAAAATGGGTGTAAGTTATACACCAGATGAGTGGCGACTTTTCATTGACAGCTCTAAAAGAAGTTTGAAGGGTGTTCTCTTACACAATGGTAACAAATATGGCTCAATTCCAATTGCTCATTCTACTACAATGAAGGAGGAGTATGCTACAATAAGCACAGTTCTGGAAAATTTGAAGTATTTAGAACATAACTGGATGGTTTGTGTAGATCTTAAAATGATGAACTTCTTGCTTGGCCAGCAAATGGGATTCACCAAATATCCATGCTTTATATGTTTGTGGGATAGCAGGGCAAAAGATATGCACTGGACAAAGACACAGTGGCCGTTGAGGGATGAATTTAAAGTTGGAGAAAAAAATATTGTCAAAAAGCCTCTCATTGATCGAAAAAGAGCTCTACTGCCACCATTACATATAAAGCTTGGCTTGATGAAGCAATTTGTTAAGGCACTGAACAAAGATGGTACCTGTTTTAATTACTTATGCAGAAAGTTTCCAGAATTAAGCATAGACAAACTTAAAGCTGGAATTTATGATGGACCTCAAATTAGAAAGTTAATAAACGATCCAAATTTTATTGATTCCATGAACAAAACAGAGTCCACAGCCTGGTCATCATTTGTTTTAGTTGTGCAAAACTTTCAGGGTAACTTTAAAGCAGACAATTATTCTGAATTAGTTGGAAACATGCTGTCGAGTTTTTGTGAACTTGGATGCAACATGAGCATAAAATTGCACTACCTCCGTAACCATTTACATTTATTTCCGGAGAATCTTGGCGACTTTAGTGAGGAGCAAGGTGAAAGATTTCACCAAGATGTAAAAACAATGGAAGAGAGATACCAGG
Source organism: Oreohelix idahoensis (assembly GCA_024509875.1). NCBI lineage: Eukaryota > Metazoa > Mollusca > Gastropoda > Stylommatophora > Oreohelicidae > Oreohelix > Oreohelix idahoensis. The sequence continues at coordinate 400,472 of JAMPIV010000985.1, forward strand.
GACTTTGGGATGCCCACATGATGGCAGATTACTGTTGGACCCTTAAGCGTGACTGTCCGGGCATATCACATTCCAGGAAGTCCTCGAAAAGATCCTTTTCGCGTGTTGACTAAACAAGTGCTAGTGATAAAGTTTTATTACATTTTTGGTAATATATGCACAGTAATTACATATAATATGAATGCAGACTAAAGTCAAAATGCCACTGATAGCACCTAACTCTAGGATTGTACATAACAATAGCCCTACTAATATGGTCATTCTTAGTTATCTCAAAAACTAGAGCTGATAGAAAAAATCTGATTACATTTTTAGAATCAGCAACCCAAAATTACCCAAGAACAGCTATAAAATTTAAGGCACCAAAATGTCTGTATACCAGTGTAATTATAGTGATGATGGAATAAATTGTGGTATACGAAAACGGATATTATTCATAGTCATCCAAAAATGGAAAACATACATTTCACACTGTTCATTTTAGCAAAATTGAGCTTGTCACTGAAACGAAAAAAAAACCAATCTTAGAACAAAGAGAGGAAGATAGAACAACATTTTTTACACAAAAGGTTGCAATGATCGACAGAAGCACCCTCGTGCCCTGACAAAATATTTTAAAAAAAGAATAGGCCCACAATATCCACCATGCATGTCGTATGAGCCAGCTAGTGTGAGTTTGTGCATTGTGCTAGCTGTCTCATCTGATGAAACTAATAGCTACATAAATCACCAATAAAGAAGACGAAATACGTATGCCTGCGTAACATAACATAGACGCGTTCAGTTTTGTTCATTTATCATGCAATATAATTTCCTTTGCATGTCCCTGTCGTGTGAAACTGTCTTGACTTTCGATCATTTCATGACACTTTGCATATGTAACACAAGCCAAATTATAGATTTTTGAAGGTAAGAATCATTTGCTTATATATATATATATATAAGATCTGTAAACATATAGTTGTATATTTATTATATTTTGTTAAAAAGAAATGGAAAATCCGTTAGTACGTGTTATATAGTTGCACATGTCTATTGATATTTTTTTGCGGTCCGAGATAGCATAATTCATCCTTTGCAACAACAACAACAACAAAAAAACAGAGGCTAGAATTTAAAACGATGGGAAACAATTACATCAATTGAGTAGAAATAAATATAAACAATTTGATCGGGTAAACAAAGTTACAGTAACAGAATTAAGACAAACATAAAAGTTTACCAATACGGTAGAGTTATGGTGAGCGTGACTGTCTTGCAAGAAATCGATCCTGTTTTGATTGTCGGCTTAGATAATTTATTTGGTTTTTTTTTCTTCAGTCATTTGTCTCTAGTTTTAACAGAAACCTAAAATAAAACAAGAAAACCAAACGCTATTTGGTGACTTTTGTATAACGAAACTAAATAATTAAACCGTATTCACAGTTTGAATTATTTTTCATTTCAATATGTTTTATTATTACGCGTTGTTTTTTTTTTTAATTTTATAAGTGGCTGTGTGTGTTGATTTGCTTGTTGGAAGCTGAAAGGCGGAAGGGATGGACAAACAATGATATCAAAATAAGAATGCAAAAGGTTAGATGAGCTTTTATTGCATTGCATAAGATATGGCGATAAAAAGGAATCAAATGCAGCAGAAAAATCAGAACCTTCAGTTCACAAAGTCAAGTCAGTCCTCTTGTATGGCTCTGAAATATGGAGAACAAAGAAAATAACAACTGAAAAGCTGGAGACATTAATTGACGGGAACTTACGCTGAATAAAAGGATTGAAGTGATATGACGAGATCACTACTGTGGAACTGGTGACAAGATCACTAATGTGGAACTGATGACAAGATCACTAATGTGGAACTGATGACAAGATCACTAATGTGGAACTGATGATGAGATCGCTAATGTGGAACTGATGATTAGATCACTAATGTGGAACTGATGACAAGATCACTAATGTGGAACTGATGACAAGATCACTAATGTGGAACTGATGACAAGATCACTAATGTGGAACTGATGACAAGTTCACTAATTTGGAACTGATGATGAGATCGCTAATGTGGAACTGATGACAAGATCACTAATGTGGAACTGATGACAAGATCACTAATGTGGAACTGATGACAAGATCACTAATGTGGAACTGATGACAAGTTCACTAATTTGGAACTGATGATGAGATCGCTAATGTGGAACTGATGACAAGATCACTAATGTGGAACTGATGACAAGATCACTAATGTGGAACTGATGACAAGTTCACTAATTTGGAACTGATGATGAGATCGCTAATGTGGAACTGATGACAAGATCACTAATGTGGAACTGATGACAAGATCACTAATGTGGAACTGATGATGAGATCACTAATGTGGAACTGATGACAAGATCACTAATGTGGAACTGATGATGAGATCACTAATGTGGAACTGATGACAAGACCACTAATGTGGAACTGATGACAAGATCACTAATGTGGAACTGATGACAAGAACCAAACGCCAGTGGAACATGAGATGAGAAGAAGACACTGGAGATGGATTGGACACACATCGAGGAAGCCTGATGATAGCTTGACAAGGCAGTCCATAGTCTGGAATCCAGAATGTACGAGAGGTAGGTAGAGGAAGATCAAAGAACACACGTAGAATAAAGCTGGAAGCAGACGTGAAGGGGATGAAGAAAACGTGGAAAAACCTGGAGCTGATGGCACGGACAGAAAAACGTAACTTACGTTTGTTGAAGGACTATCATGACTGTGGAGCTGAACTTTTATCCTGTTTAGATCAAGTTTAAAACTGGTTGCCACATTTTTACCAAGGTTCTCAAATAAATAAAATAAAAAAGCCCCTTCAAAATCGGTTCCGTAGCTCTATAGGTTGCATCTTGCGACGTACGGACAGACAAACAAAGTTAAATTTGTTGTTATTTTACAATTTTCGTTTGTGCAGGCGTTTAAAGCAATGTGTCCTGCTTGGATGTTATCGTGATGCACTTTAGCTAAGTGCGTTTTTGTTTGTTTTTGGTTGTTTGTTTGTTTTTGTTTTTTTACTCGATTCTAGTCGTGGAACGAGGAAGGCACACTAATTCATTCGTTCAATGACAAACGTCCCGTTTAGTTTCCGTGGTGTCCCTAAGAGATAAAGACAAAATAGGCCTTCTGTTCCTTCATGCATGTCGAATAAGGCGACATATACTGTATAAGGTTGTGCTTGCGGCTGATAACATCATTACGTAAAAAACATTGCTGCAGAACCCACTGCTGCAAGAGAATGTGAATGCTCTGTGCAAGCTGACTGCACGGGGACAAGCTGACTGCACGAAGACAAGCTGACTGCACGAGGACAAGCTGACTGCACGGGGACAAGCTGACTGCACGGGAACAAGCTGACTGCACGGGGACAAGCTGACTGCACGGTGATGTTCCCATTCTCAGCAGGAGCGAAAAGAATACAGATGATGATGATGAATGGAAAACGTAACCATATAAGGATGAACGCACAGACAGACAGGCAAGCGGAAAGACAGGCAAGCGGACAGACAGACGAAAAGACAGACGGACAGACGAAAAGACAGACGGACAGACAGATAAATGGACAGACAGGCAGTCGGACAGACAGACAGGTAGACGGACAGACAGACAGGCAGACAGTCAATCATCCAAATGCATGCCAAACTCTATAGCTTGACAAAAGACAGCCTGAGGAGAGCAGTTATCATATCTCAAAACAGTTGTATAAGTGCCATGAAGACCTCCTCCCAAAACCGTTGTATAAGTGTCATGAAGACCTCCTCCCAAAACAGTTGTATAAGTACCATGAAGAGCTCCTCCTAAAACAGTTGAATAACTGCCATGAAGACCACCTCCCAAAACAGTTGTATAAGTGCCGTGACGACCTCCTCCCAAAACAGTTGTATAAGTGCCATGAAGACCTCCTCCCAAAACAGTTGAATAAGTGCCATGAAGACCTCCTCCCAAAACAGTCGCATTAGTGCCATGAAGACCTCCTCCCAAAACAGTTGTATAAGTGCCATGAAGACCTCCTTCCAAAATAGTTGTTTAAGTGCCATGAAGACATCCTCCCAAAATAGTTGTATAAGTGCCATGAAGACCTTTTCCCAAAACAGTTGTATAAGTGCCATGAAGACCTCCCCCCAAAACAGTTGTATAAGCGCCATGAAGACCTCCTCTCACAACAGTTGTATAAGTGCCATGAAGACTTCCTCCCAAAACAGTTGCATTATTGCCATGAAGATCTCCTCCCAAAGCAGTTGTATAAGTGCCATTAAGACCTCCTCCCAAAACAGTTGTATAAGTGCCATGAAGACCTCCTCCCAAAACAGTCGCATTAGTGCCATGAAGACCTCCTCCCAAAACAGTTGTATTATTGCCATGAAGATCTCCTCCCAAAACAGTTGTATAAGTTCCATGAAGACCTTTTCCCAAAACAGTTGAATAAGTACCATGAAGACCTCCTCCCAAAACAGTTGTATAAGTGTCATGAAGACCTCCTCCCAAAACAGTTGCATAAGTGCCATTAATACCCCCTCCCAAAACAGTTGCATAATTGCCATGAAGACCTCCTCCCAAAACAGTTGAATAAGTGTCACGAAGACCTCCTCCCAAAACAGTTGTATAAGTGCCAAGAAGACCCTCTCCCAAAACAGTTGCATAAGTGCCACGAAGACCTCCTCCCAAAACAACCTACCGAAATGGAAATGTTAATTGATTATGAGAAGCCAAACTACTGCCAAGAAAATATATCTATCTGTTATGATCAAAAGTCATAACGATTGTGTCGATATCATTAGGTAGCTCGACAGGGCTCCTTGTTTATTTTATACGGAATCATTTATTAATACAGGAAGTGACGTCATGCCTCTATGGTATATTTGGCAGACGTGAAACTAAGAATACAGAAGGCAGAGATCATCTGCAGAGGCCTTCTACCAGTGTGTGTCATGGCGAGTGGACGCATATGTTTGAGCTCCTAAAGATATCATTATTGTACATCCTTATGTTATTCCATCACTAGTACGGCAAGGTCTTCTGTGAGGTATATGTAGTTATCTTCGTTTAAAGGGAGTGTGGATTCTCAATGTTGAGTGTGAAAGATATAATAAAATGGGGAAAATGAAAAGGACAGCGTTCCAGACATGAACGGACTGCCTAGAGCTTTATCAACGACTGCATATAATATGCCATTGATATATTGAACTGTCATGCATTTCAATTTGGAGCCTCGTTACGTCTGAATAAATATGTATCCAGTCCACTTCGTTCATTGTGGCTCAATAGATTAAGATTGATGTTGGCTTGTTGCGGTGTCTGATGTGTTTACTACCCTAGACGTGAACTTGGCCTACAGAAACTATCCTGTCACTAAATATTAACAGTATCAAGATAAAAGACACGTAACACTATCACTACAGAAGTCCAAAGCATACGAAAGAAAGGCATCAAGATTCATCACAGCTTAAAACTTCAGCTCACGAGATGATTGAAGAAAAGTACAACCCCAAGGAGTGGACACACGTCTACATGGATGGATCCGCAGAGGGGGGGGGGCAGTAAAGAATGGTAGAGGAGGCATCTTTATCAGATTCATAAATGGTAGGATCATCCGTGAAGCCTTCCCAACCGGAAAGATCTCTAATTTCAAGGCAGAAGCTATAGCACTACTGTAAGATTTGTGAATCCTCACTAGAGCAGAACAGTAATCATCAGCTAAGATAGTAATTTTTACTGACTGTAGATCACTACTGGAAGCAATACGAAACACTAGAAATAAAAACATAATGCATGAGATCAGGTCTGAACTGAACATTATCCGAAGGTCATCAACCACTGCCATTCAATGGAGTCACTGAAAATGAGGAGCCGATGCTCTGTCTAGAAGTAGCAGTAAAATGGAACAATTCAGCCACCCTTTGAACTATCGAAAAGCTAAAACCATCATCCACAACAAGTGCCAATACCAGTGTAAAAGGGAAGGTGATATATACAACAGATATGGCCCAATCCACCAGCATAATAGACATCAACAGACCATAATTTTTCGCCTGAGAACTGCCCACTGCAGACTACTAAGCCACCGTTATCGCCTCTGAATATCTCATACGAATGAATGTACATGTGGAACCGGAATTCAGACCCCTGAACACATTCTCCAAAACTGCCCAACTGGGATGAGTTACTGTTATTTTTATTTTCAACTCGCCCCATTTTTTTCATTTTATTATTTTGGTTCTTAAATTATTCTTAGGCGGTCGAGTTCGTTAGTTATTAATTCTGGGTTATTCTTTATGGCGTTAGGATTACTCAGACAACCTTCACTAACCCTTTTATTTGTGGGGATGGGAGAAAACCCCGACCCAGGTTGTAACGAGGAACCAGTGATTCATTCTGGTAGATAGGAGGTCAGAAGCGTTACAGAATATTAGGTATAATTTCGGCGAGTGAGCAGAAATAATTTTGCGATTGCTCGGTCAACGATGAGTCAGAGGTTAAGATTATGATATGATTGGTTGGGTGCGATTTAATGTATGTGCAGGCATGAAATTAGGTCAAAAGTTGGGTAAAAGCGGTTCCTGTGAGATGATGCCAGACGCGATGACTCACCGCGTCTGCCTTGCATCAGGCTATTAGCAACATAAATATTGAGCGCCAAATTTTAGCTAGCGCTCATTAGTCCAAGAATTTTGTGCCGTGAATAAGCGCCATTGCAGTCTGCCTGGTTCGGGAAATTCTGTATAGTTGGGTATGTTCATAAATTAATAGTTGTGTGGGAATCTATAGGATTTTAGCACGTTAGAGTAAGTTTTCTTCTGGGATTAAATTTAATTTGTATTAGTCAGGAGTTGCCATCAATTGCTGACTTATACAAAACTAGAGTCAGTGTAGTGTAAGTTTTGTCTATAATTGTACTATGTATAAGCTAGCAGTATCTATGATTAGTGTAGCGGTTTTTGAGATAATTAACTGTATGAGGTTAGATGCTAAGTTAGACGGGAGCTCTGTGTAATGTAATAACGAGGTCCGAGTAACCGCATTTGATTATGATAATTTGTAGTGAATATACGCGGTGTGGTTTGTGTGTTAATAAGTTTTGCTATTTGGTAATGTTATCAGAAGACAAGGGGTAAAGGGGGTTTAATATTAACAAATATGGTTTATGTATAAGCGTGTTAAATAATTTTGCTAATTTAATAACATTCCCTTTAATAAGAATAGGGCTGGAAAATTATTCAGTACAGTAGGATATTGGCTTCAGGGAAACGATGTTATGACGCCTACGAGATCCAGCAAACAAAAGAATCAGGTCAGCCCGCGTCTGGGTTTAACTTAACAGACCACGAGTAATTAGTGCACGAGAAAGGAGGGAGCTGTAATTTAGTCTGACCCTCGGGCAGAAATATCTGTTTTATTTCTTGTGTGTAGCTTGTGTGTAGGGGAGATTTATTAATTTAGGGGACATCAGGGTGTAGATGAATCTTGGGTTTTAATGTGTTATGTATTAAGTAATTTTGAATTTTGTATAGATGTTGTTTTTTTGTTTTACAGCGATTCACTACGAGGAGGTTGTAGATAACCCTAAGCCTACAACGGACTTTGCCTTCTCGGGAGAGAGAGAGGCACGAGACATCAGTGTAATTGAAGAAAACTGGGTGCGCGCTTGGTACCCGGCGCCCAGTTACGTCTGCAACACTGAGAGGAATGAGAAGTTCTCTTGACGTGAGGAAACCTATACCTCCGCGGGTGACTTGCCTCTAAATAGGAGCTCTTAGCTCGTAAAGGCCCAATACCAAAACAGGAACGTTGCCTGGTGTTGTTTACATACTGCCACAATAATGCAGTAGGCCTAAACCCGAAGCGGGTTAACTCGTCGGTTTGAAGAATTGAGTATCATCAGCAGTGATACAATCTATAGCCTTAGGCAAATAAATATATATATATATTTACCAAGGGCCCCTTCATCAGTATTCGGGAAAGGAGAGAGGGAAAACATGCCTTTCTAAATACTAAAGGGAGGAGGTACGTGACGAAAAGCAACTCATCGGAGCCTCAGACGAAGACGATAGCGTCAGAGAGGCACTGAACAGAAACAGAGGAGAGAGAGAGAGAGAGAGAGAGAGAGGAGTTTAGCGAGGAACAGTAGGGTTAGATAGAAATACTTAGAGGACAGCCTCTGAGGTAGTGCTGCAAAATTAATTAGCGTAGCATTTTTTTGTGTGGTATTAGTTAGGTGTGCAGGACCGCCTATAGCGCCTTTGAGACAGTGTAGTCATTTAGTTTATACATCTTCAGCGGGACAGTGTGTTTAGTTAGTAACAATAGTGTAGTCAGGGGTGGTGGCTCTTACTTAGAGACCGCGCCAAGTATATGTCTTTATCCTTAGTTTTTTTGTGTGTGCAGGTGTGAAAAGAGAGCGTGGTAATTTTTATATTGTGTCTTTCACTTGATTTGTTCTTTTTTCAGGTTGTGCGAACTCGCACGTTATTGTTGTTTGCTGTGGTATTGATTTGTTTAATAATAATAAATTCTTTAAGCACCAAACACCACGCATAAGGCAGAAATCAGTGCTCTCCAAGTTATTCGTTGTGACGCCACTCCTCTTAGCTCTTGCACATTATTTAATCCCAACGTTCTTCCTTCTTTTATTATTGTTCTTCTAAGTGTTTCTTTTGGTCTTCCTTTTTTCCTCTTACCCTCAGGAACCCAAGTGAGCGCCTGCAGTGGTATTCTGCTGTTTTGCATTCGTAGGACATGACCGATATATAACCATCGTTTTTTCCTTATATAGTCGGAGACATATTTCTGCCTAGAGTCTTCTCTTATTTTTCGATTAGTCTTGAATTCTTTCCAACTGATGTTCGTGAGTTTTCTAAGACATTTGTTCTCGAATGTATTCAGTTTGTTCTCCGATGATTTTGTTACTTTCCAACTTTCACAACCGTATGCTAACACTGAGATAACATTTGAATTAAACAGACGAAGCTTGGTATGTATATTCAGTGATCGTAATTTCCAAATGTTAGATAATCTATTGAAGGCGCTAGCTGCCAACGCAATTCTAGTATGAATTTCTCTTGTTGTGTCACCATCCTGAGTCATTTTACTGCCTAAATAATTAAAACTTTCAACTTTCTGTAGTTTTTCCCCGTTCAGGATGATATCAAAGGTCTCGGTAGAAAAGTTCATAACTTTAGTTTTAGAGGCATTTATTTGGAGACCTATTTTATCCGAGAGATGACACAGATTATTTACTGCTTCTTGGGATTGTCTGGGTGTTGAACTTAAGAATGCTAAATCATCTGCAAAATCCAGATCCCCCAGGAATTTTCCATTTGTCCATTTTATACCTAATTGTTCATTGTGGGTATAGTTTCTCATAACCCAATCAATAGCTAAGAGTTATCTACCCTTCCAAAATGGAGGTGAAATTCTTTTCTCACCTTAGACGCCGGAAGAAAAACATCAGGAATGTGTATATTTCGATGGATAGTACCATGTTGTGTTAAATTATAGAATAAAAGATACATCAGAATATCTAGTGGTGTAGATATTTTCCGATAACCGACCTCGAAACCCTCGAATTGGTCGGTTGTATAGGAGGGTTGATCAAAGAATTAACAAGTCACTGTCGTAAAACAAGCGATTGTTATCGAAACAGAACCAGGCTCGACAGTGTACATGACAGTGAACATGACTCATTCTAATATCTTAGGGGCTAAGGAGATTTTTAAAATTGGATACTGGAATGTAAGAACTATGTATCAAGACGGAAAAATAGAAGAAATAATTTGTTGTTTAATAAGCTATAAAATGTACACTGGATCAGTTTATCTTTAACTATACTGTACTTGTATGCTTTGACTATATAATGGTGTCTGGATAATTTAGTGTAACCTTATCTCCTTTCTGGTAATCAGAGGTGGTGAGACAGTAGCTAGTAAATAAGTCACAAGTGGCCAGGGAGAGTCAATCTAGGTTCTCACTCTTGAAGCTACAAGTCTCATCCTTCCACATTCACTGTAATTCTCATCTTAATCTATCCTCTCAGACTTTCCTCAAAACTGGTGTCTTGTCTCTGTACTCAGACAGACAGTAATTAAAGCCACTTTGTGACACCAACCCATGATGACCCACGACGCCTGACCTAGCCAGGGGATGTTGAGCTCAAGCAGAAGCTATGGGGCTGCAGCACTAACCTGTAAAAAAGACTGTGGACTTGGTCCTGGCGACAGACCTGCAGATTTAGCATGACTACAAACTGAACGCAGATGAAGAAGAAAGAAGAAGACAGACTGGCAGACCAATGGACAGACGGATAGACAGACAGGCCCACGGGCCGACAGACAGATAGATGGATAGACAGACAGAGAGGCTGACAGACAGACAGAAATAGATAGATAGATAGATAGACAGACAGACAGACAGACAGACAGACAGACAGACAGACAGACAGACAGACAGACAGACAGACAGACAGACAGACAGACAGACAGACAGACAGACAGACAGACAGACAGACAGACAGACAGACAGACAGACAGACAGACAGACAGACAGACAGATAGATAGATAGATAGATAGATAGATAGATAGATAGATAGATAGATAGATAGATAGATAGATAGATAGATAGATAGATAGATAGACGTTAGGTCTTGAATTTCCAGCAGCAGTTTACGTCTTTCGTATATTGACGTCATGTGATATTTACAATTCTATCAACATATCTTTTTTAGTGCTGTCGTCAAATTTAATATTTTTCCCGTCGTGAAGAAACTGAAGTTCCACTTAATATTTATATATACTGTATAACCGATCAATTGCCAGACAAACTTCGTAAACTTAGAAAAAGATTAACAATTTTAGATGATTTTTGTGACAAAAAAATATTGAAATATGGATTTTCATGTTCACATAAAAATGTTTCTACATCTTGTTAATGATTTGATGTTACGTAAATTGCCATTACTCTCCGTCCGGTAGCCGTCTAAGTGTCTGATCTACTGAAACAATTAGGTACTGAAGGTACTGTTGAGAACAAAGGTACTGACAGTACTTAGTACTGCATCGAGCTGTAGAATTAAGGACAGTCATTTATATCTTAAAATATTTGTACTTTAACAACTGCATCAAGTTGGTAGAATGGATAAAGCCAAGAGTGAATTTGGAAGTTGCAGTCATGGTGGAATGGATTCAATTCCCAGCGCAGGCTGAAAAAAAAAACACTACAAGCGGCTGACACTTGGAAGTCCCGACCAAAGTGCCACCCCCCCACACACACACCACACCCTTAGAGTTAAAAGGTAGTCCCATAGCAGAAATGGATGTAAGCAGTGTAGTGTTAGAGACTTTTCCAGCTTTTTTATGAGGTGGGATGACAAATTTCCTTTCCTCTGCGCCTTTGCCTTCTCCAACATACGAGCATTGTCAAGTATCCATTTACAGCTGGGTAGACTGGAGTGTGACGCTAGCAGGTTTGGATCCTTGAACCCGGTAACTTTGCCGCTAGAGGAAAGAGCTCTAACTGCTCAGCCCATTGGACTCTCAAGTAAAGGAAATAAAATGGCCGGTTCACTTGCTTGTCGGGTGGGACACAACTGACGATCAGATCCCCTCCTATTGTCACTCTCTGCATGGTGTCCTAAAATCTCTGTCTCTAGCAATAAATAAATAAGTAAATAAGTGAATAAAGGTAATAAACAGGTACTCGTTGGACATAAAGGATGATACCAGATAGCAGGACAAGAAAATATAAGCGATAGGCTTACCGGGAATCGAACCTAGAACCGACCAAACGGCGCCATCACCTTGATGTGACAGTACATCGTGAAAGGACGCACAGCCAATTTTACGCCCCAAAAAAGTGCATCGTTGGCTGGAGTCATTCTCACGACATCCACACAACTATGGTATATAGGACCCGTGAACGACACAGTCAGTTTAAAGACGCAATCACTAATATAACTTTCCTGTCAGCAAGTATAGACCAAATAAAGGTCGAAATACTTGTGTCCAGTAATGTGTAGTGGAAGACGAATTACACAGAACTCTCAAATAATAACCAGGGACAATTTATAAACAAACGAAAAAGATAAGTGACCTAGTTTAATTTACCCTGGCGTTTGTCACCTCCTACTGCAGTCCTCCTTCTTAAGCCATCTTCTACTTCTTGTTTGAGCATCGCGCCTGGTGGCATGCACGTGAACGATGCCTGAAGTGTGTAGTGAATAGTTATTGTGGAAGTGAAGCTGTCTAATAAATATGTGGGTCGTCATGGCCTAGTTAATTCCGTTTAATTATGCTGTATTACTCGTCGTATGAAAGTAACACACCAGATTGTACACGTCGGCCCATCTTGAGTAAACCAAATTAGACTGCCAGGGTTAGACAACACTTTGCTTCTTGTGGACCTTAAAGAGTATTGATTGATTGATTGATTGATTGATAAAAGAATTAACGGATGAATACAAACTCGGCAGAACAGCGGAACAAGAGAAGCACTATCTTAGATATGATTACAAGCAGAATAATATATAGATTTTCAATAGTGTATTCCTTGAATATAAGAAGGCTTTTGACATAGTCCATCATGATTAACTTATTGAACGCCTGGAGGAAATGGGTATTTAGGGAAAAACACTTAAGAATACTCAATAAAAATGAGAACAACTTGCAATAGTAAGAATAACCTTATATTGACATAAAAAGATATGCAAGACAAGAATCCGTACTGTTCAATTGTCTGTTTAACACAACCACTCACAAAAATGTTCAGTCAGACAGAGAAAATGCCAGGACTAAACATCGGTGGATGATCAATAAACAAATTTAGATATGCTGAAGATACAGTTTTGCTAGTTGAAAACGAATAGAAGTTACCACGACAACTGAAGCAAGTAAACAGCATAAGTCATGAATATGGATTGCACATTAACACCGGGAAAACGAAAAGTGTGGTACCGTACTTAGGAAAGCAGATAGCAGCCAAATTTACAAATAAGAATAAATGGTAAGACACAAGAACTAGTCAAGAGTTTTTCATATCTTGGACAAATAAGGAACAGAAATCAAGAAGTTAGTATAAATGGTCAAAGCTCGTACATTAAACAACATGAGACAGATACTAACATCTATACGAATAACTCACAAATTAAAAGAAAATAAAAATATTTTAAACACAGGCTTTTAATGCACTAAAAAGTCACAAATAATTTGTCAAGGAGTTTATAGCTTGCAGTAAAAAAATGTAACATCAAATTGACAAAAAGCGTGGGGCGCTTAAGCGCTTATCATATATTTTATCCATAAGTGTGTAATGAAGTATAAAGCAGAAGTTAATTTCATGTAGAATCAACGCCCCAGGCTTTTTGTCAATTTGATGTTACATTTTTTTACTGCAAGCTATAAACTCCTTGACAAATTATTTGTGGCTTTTTAGTGCATTAAAAGCCTGTGTTTAAAATATATATTTTTTAATTTTTTTATTTTCTTCTTTTAAGTTTTTAAAAATTTAAGTCAAATGTAATCGATCCGTTATTGACATTATCAGTTTGCGATAAATGAGTCCAGAGCACAGGAGGCAGATTTCATTATTCAGTATATTACACGGAAAGTTCATATATTTTTATTGTTTATTTATTTATTTATTTATTTATTTTGGATAAGAGCTGTAACATTTTTTTTAATGTAATTGTCTCTGTGTGTGTGTGTGTGGGGGGGGGGGGAGGGGGGGGGGGATAGAAGAAGTTTCAATATTTCTCTTAAGATAGACAATCTTGTCGGAAAGAATACACCTAGATTATTTGCAGTTATCACCTATTTCACTGATGATACAATACCCCCCAAAAAAATATTAATATTAATTTTAATTTTATTCATTTATTATTTTTACGACTGATTACACTGACAAACAACATTTTTCTTTCGTATATAAGAATAAGTGTTCTTAGGCCAGTTTCTTGCGCTGATTTCAAATCTGAAATCCGTTTATCTCTATCACATCGGGTTCTTAAGATATTTGTGAATAAATATATTTTTGGGAAACCGTTATTTGCTCCGTTTCATTTTTACTATATAACTTATTAAAAATTAATAAAATGCAAAATAATTGTACTTTTTATACTGCTAAAAGATGCATGACATATGTTACGCTATTTTTTCAAATAGTTACTGTATTTTGAAATAATTCTGAGCGAAATATGGCTTCGAGAAGTTGTAGAAATTCGGCTGATCTGTTCTGTTACGTGTGCGGAATTTTACCGATCGTGTTCACCAGAAAAACTTTACACCATTACTAAAGAAAGCATATGAACTTTATTTCGATTCGAAAGTTGATGACGCAAATAAATCTTGGAAGCCAAATGCAGTTTGTTCGACTTGTGCAAATACATTGGCAGGTTGGTTACGAAAATTGCCGAAGCATAAGTCGATGCCTTTTGGAGTGCCAGTAATATGGCGTGAACCGACAAATCACACTACTGATTGTTACTTCTGCTTGACAAATATCCATAGTTTCACTTTTAAAACTAGAAAGTCTGTGGTTTATCAAAATATTGAATCGGTTTCGAAACCATTGCCTCATGATCCAATCACGTGTCCTATCCCAGTTCCACCAGAAGAATATCCGTTGGACATGAATGAACCATCAGAAAGTGATAGTTTACCTGCTTTAGAAACTAATTCTGACTCGGATGATATACCGGTGAATGATGGTGTTCACTTAATTAACCATTCAGAACTTTCAGATCTACTGTAATACGTGATCTCGCTCTTACCAAAGGACAAGCGGAATTACTCGGTTCGCGACTCAAAGAATGGAATCTTTTAGCGCCCAATACTCCGATATCTAAATTTCGTCATAGACACAGGGAACTTGTTCAATACTTTGAGATGGATGATGACATTTGCTATTGCAAAGATGTAAGTAGTGAAATTGACAGAGATACAACGGTAAAATACCTCCAAAGATAACATGTAAGGATAAAAACATAATGCGTAGGCTGCTGATAGTACATGATCGCCCAGACCGCGGGTCATCACCCTCCATAAAAATTGACTTGCTAGACAGGAGGGGAACGGCGGATAAAAAGGAAAAAATATGACTGGAAAGATTGCGTGAGACTAGAAAGGCTAAGGAGACGCAATTGGGGGGGAAAACGGAGAAAAGTCACGTTTCCCAAGTTGACATAAAGTAAGGAACTCGACAGAAGGGACCTTGGATATGTTACGCCACAGTCATTTATTGGTCGCTTTTGCGATACCAAGCCTTTGATTTGAATTCAGCGGCAGAACGCAGATGTTTGGAATATTACAAAAATTAAAAAGTAACTTTTTCGTAATATTAATGTTAGGAATATAAAAATTAGCTGGCCGGATGGCCCATTCTGAGCAGTGAACTAATATGTTCTTAATTTTACAGACGGATAGATAATATTGAAGATAATGACAAAAGACAGTGTTGTTCACATCAGCGACAGACTGTATTGAATAAAAAGTGTCGCTATTTGCACAAAAAAACACGACCTTGAGACGCAGGTGTTCAAATCTACTTAGTAGGGAAGCGAAGGGACATTGGTGGGAGCTGTGTCTAAATATAACTTTTAACGACAAAATTTTGGAGGGGAGAGAAAGGTTGGTTCAAAAATCAAGTACGTTTTTGAAAAAAAAAAAAAAACAAGTAGAGACGGACAGACTAACAGATAAACATCCATACTTGACTGAAGCATGACTGAAATGACTTTAGGGTAGGAAATTTGAATTTGAAATAAACCTAGGCAGTGATTGGCCACAGACAATCATTTTATCGGCGCTCAGACGCGCAAGTGGGGCCATTCCTCAATAGTTGTTCGATGATGATAGACACAGTATTTTAAAGTGTGGTGATTTCCAAATGAAAGAAAGTGAAATAAGTTCAGGGACGCCATACTATAGCCAGCAGCTCAGCTGAGTTTTGCTAGCATTTCTGTGTTCTTTATTCATAATCTGGTAAGATTGAAATTATTTCTTTGTATATTTTGAATATTGTTTAATGTTCGAGTGATTTGATACTGCCATATCATAATCTAGCCTTACAAACAAGTAGGGATTTGCTCTAGACCCCCCGCCCAAGTCAGGGTCTAGGGACCAACAATATACATAAACTCCAGCAAGGGTTAGGAAAGACAGATCAAGTGTTGAGAATAATGAAACATATTACCTATCCACTTTTAGGGAAGGAAACTAATAAATATTTTTCAGAATCTATAGTCTGGGAGGACCTATCTGATGTAAAACCACCATGGTAAATGTGCTGTTTGGTCAGAGAGATCTGACCTGTCTGTATGATGTGGTTGTTGTGTCCGTGTTGTGTCCAGACGTGGGTAGAGAATAGAATTTTGACACATAGCCAATACTTTGATTGCAGAGCTGTGAGTTTCAGTTGTCAACAAGGCGGTGTCCATTCAGTTGGTGATTTTACTCGAGTGTATCTGTGCAGTACGTTGTGACAGAGACCACTATTATTGCCCGCCAGCACGGAGAGGTGGGACCACCAGATTTCAGCACCAGAGCTACATATGCAAGTTTGAGTGAGCCTCTGGTCTGCTGGAAGTTCACCAACGCCTTTTAGTTACTAATACCCCATAAAATTCCTGCAATTTACTGGACACTGTGTAGTCAATATAGACAGGTGTGATGAGGCCACCCCAACAGCACAAGCATTAACTATCCTCCCAAGTAGATGACTACTAGAACATTTTAATAAAACTAACTAGTCTAGTACTTATATATGTACACTCTTGCATTTATTATGTAACATTCCATGCATTTCTTTCATAATTTTTAAATCCTTTTTTTTTAAAAAAAAGTTCTGGTCAACATAAAACTTGATCCAGAACAAATAAATGTAATATAATTCTATCAAAAATTTTACACTCTTGAGTTAGTTCAGTGTATTATAATATTTGTTAAATATTATTAGTCTGCTTAAATATCTGTGGGTGTATCTATAACTATCACACCACATTACATATCATTACCCTAGACATTTTACATAGCTACATTCATTAAGAAAAAAAAATTGAGTGTGAGGTCGTAGTGGTAGCAAGAAAGGCCTTCTGACAATTCACAACTACATTTTATCTCAGGAGCCTTCACAGCTGGCCTCATACATTACATTTAGTAATATCACCATCATACAATACCATCAAACCCACTACATACATTGGGGTCTTGTCCAGGGATAATTAGCCCAACAGTAATATTAGGATCTCCTGGTTGGAGAAATAAAATTAGGGAAAAAAAAAAAAAAAAAAAAAAAAAAAAATTGTGAAATTCCCTTTAAAATTAAAAGTGTCCCTGCAGATAAAAGTTGGTGAATCTTCACAGCCAGTGATAATTAATTAGTTAACTGGTTAGTTAGAATTAGTTAGACTATAGTCATAAGAAGTACTTAGTGTATTTACTGGTTAGAGATTTAGCTTGTATATTATTATATTGTCTGAAAAGTATGGCGGAGCTAGCAAAATTCCGATCAGCTGCTGTGCTGACCGCAAAGGAGATGGGAATGGATGGTCAGATTTTAATTCAATATGTAACGGCTGAATGTGATAAATATATTGAAAGGGAAGATAGAAAGGTAGCTGAAGAGAAGAGGTTACAAATTGAGGCTGATAGAGAAATTAAGAGGCTGCAGATTGAGGCAGAAGAAAAACGACAGCAAAGGGAGGCAGAAGAAAAACGACAGCAAAGGGAGGCAGAAGAAAAAACGACAGCAAAGGGAGGCAGAAGAAAAAAGGTTGACTGCCGAAAGGGGAGGCAGAAGATAGAAGGTTGCAAAGGGAGCACGAATTACGACTAAGGGAGCTGGAATTACAAGCCCGGCTCCTGAAAATGGTGCCAGCCCTTTTGCCTCAGATGCTACGCCCAGTCTGGGAGCCTCAAACTCAGCTATGGGGTTTCATTTAGACCATTTTGTTGAAAAAGACGATGACATAGAGGGGTACCTAGGACGTTTTGAGTTATTAGCTACTACATATGGGTTAGAGAGAGAGAGGTGGAGTTTAAAGCTATCACAGGGATTGAGAGGTACTTCTTATGAAGTATTTGCCAAAATGAACAGGGAAGACCAAGACAATTATGACATGTTAAAGCAGGCTTTGTTATTAAGGTACGAGAAGAATGGTGAATTTTATCGTAAGAAATTTAGAAATGCCAAACTGTTGTCTGGGGAGACATACCACCAATTCTCTGCTAGACTAGAAACCTATTTGGAGAAATGGACGGCTCTGGGGAAGACCCAAGATCTTAAAGAAATGATCATGATTGAGCAATTGAGAGAGTCCATGGCTCCAGACATGAGAAAATTTCTCATGGAACAAGGTGCAGAGAAGTTGGGGGAAATTTTTAAATGTTGCTGAGAGGTATCAGGCAGCTCAGGCAGAGGTAAGTGGTGCTAAAAAAGAAGCACATAGACAATTTTAAAGCTCCACAGCAATTTAATAAATTTGATAATAGAGAGCAGGGAAATAAAGGTAGGACAAACTTTGAGCGGCCAAGAAATGACTATCGCGACAGAAACTCACAGTTCAATGACCAAAAGTTCAATGAAAGAAAACCGTTGAACCAAGGAAAAAGATGGTGTAAATGGTGCAAGAAGGATAACCATAACACCGAATTTTGTAGAAGGAAACCTTCAAACATTGCTGCAATGAAGTCGGGGACGCGAAGATTAAAGGTTAATCCTAATGGACAACAGGAACCTTATCACCCCCCAGTTTGTGAGGATGTTATTTGTAATGGGGTCACCATAAGGTGCCTTTATGATACAGGTTTGGATTATGATTCAGTTGTGAAGTCTAGCCTAGTGGACCCAAGTCAGTATACCACAGAAACAGTGGAAATACAAGGGGCGACTAAGGACATACCACTCATGACACTTCCCATCGCAAGGATAACGGTGAAAACTCGCTATGTGGAGGAGAAATCAGAGCAGCAGTGATAGATGAACCAATCTACCCTCTGATATTGGGGTGTAGATACGTCTTCTTGGGGAATCCCGAGAAACCTGTGATCATGGCGACAGTGCAGACCAGGTCACAGAAGAAGGAGGAAGAAGGTGAACCTATAAATGCTCATCCAGAGGAGATGAGGAAGGCGCAGGCTGAGGATAGGACACTCAAGCCCTGTTTTAAAAAATTGCCCAAATGCTACAACACACCTCCGAGCAAGGGGGAATATTTCATGAAGAACAAACTCTTATACAGGAAGGCCGGAACTGGAACAAATGGTCACAACCAGCTGGTTCTTCCCACTTCATATAGAGATAAAGTGATGGAACTCGGGCATGCGATTCCCTTCAGTGGTCACATGGGGATCAGCGCCACAGGACAGCGTATAGCTTGTCATTACTTCTGGCCAGGGATAACGGAGGATATAAAAAAGATATGTCAAATCCTGCCCAGAATGTCAAAGGGTAGCTCCAAAGCACTGGACTGCTCCTGCAACTCTAGGGGAAATGCCCATAGTGGGAACACCTTTTGAGAGGGTTGCAGTGGATATTGTAGGACCTCTCACTCGGACCAAGAGGAGGAACAGTTACATCCTTACTCTGGTGGACACTTGTTCTATGTGGGGAGAGGCGGTAGCCCTGCCATCAATTGATTCAAAACATGTAGCAGAGGCACTACTTACAATATTTACCCGATTAGGATTCCCGCATCAAATCTTGACGGATAATGGTTCTCAGTTCAAGGGGAAACTAACGGAAGAAGTTTTTAAGCTATTTCAAGCCAGACACTTTCATTGTAGTCCGTACCATCCACAAGGGAACGGCCAGGTAGAGAGGTTCAACGGGACTCTCATTTCTATCCTGAGAAAGCTGGCACACGAAAAACCGGATCTGTGGGATCAATTCCTGCCCGCCGCATTGTTTGCGTACCGGGAGGTACCACATAGTTCAACCGGGATGGCTCCCGCAACTCTGCTATTTGGGAGGCCAATAAAAGGTCCATTAGAAGCTCTATTAAGGACCTGGACAGATGAGAAGGCGGAAATAAAAAGGTGACCCTTTTGAATTAGAAGCTCTATTAAGGACTGGCTGGTATATCTGGACAGATGAGACGGAGAAAAGGTCCATTAGAAGCTACTAAGGACCTGGACAGATGAGAAGGCGGAAGAGACTGTTACCTCATCGTATCAATACGTGAACGAACTGACCACTCGTTTGAAAGCTGGATGGAAACTGGCAAATGATAATTTGAAGCAAGCCAGGAAGAAACATGCAGCATATTTTAATAGGAAGGCAAAGGACAGGGAACTGGCAGTCGGAGAGAAGGTGCTGCTTCTACTACCCGGAAGCCAGAATAAATTACAAATTGGTTGGCAAGGTCCATATACGGTTCTAGAAAAGGTGTCTAGAACAAACTATAAAATTGACAAAAAGGGGAAGGAGAAAGTTTATCATGTAAACCTGTTAAAGAAGTATCTGGACAGACCACTCCAGGAAAGCACCCCCTTATTGACCTTGGCTATTGCAACCCAGATGCAAAAAGAACCACTCACCTCACATGAATACCCATTACATCCTTGTGAAACCGCAGCACAGGTAAAAGTCAGTAAGCACCTGACTAAAAACCAGAGGGAGAGAGTTCAACAGGTTCTGGAGGAACATACAGATGTATTAACAGATAAACCAGGCCATACAAATTTGCTACAGTATGACATGATACTGGTAGACTCAAACCCAATCTGTATGAGAGCCTATTCTATTCCGTTCGCGAAGGAGAAGGCATTGAAGGAAGAAATAGAGTATTTGTTGAAGGAGGGGATTATTTCGCACAGTGAATCATCTTTTAGTTCTAGTGTCGTTTTGTTGAGAAAACCGTCTGGGGAACACAGACTGTGCATAGATTACAGGAAACTGAATGCTGTCACAGAAGGACAAGTGGATCCATTACCAGACACAAAACAGTTATTTGCCAGACTGAACAAGGCAAAATACTTTTCAAAGGTGGATCTTAGTAAAGGCTATTACCAGATCCCAGTGAAGCCTGAAGTGAGACCTTATTTGGCTTTTAGCACTTCGGATGGACATTATGAATTCAATATGCTACCATTCGGACTGAAAAATGCTCCGAGTGTGTTTTCAAGGATGATGCGCAAATTGTTGGATCCCCTGAATAACCCATGTATCACGAATTTCATGGATGATATTCTCGTCGCCACAGAGACATTTGAAGAAACACATTGAAGCTCTGGAGATGTTGTTTGATAGACTTCGGGAGGCGAACTTAACTGCTAGGCCAACAAAATGTTGTATTGGATGCAAAGAGTTGGAATTCTTGGGACACACTGTATATCAGGGTAATATGACCCCTGATCCTAAGAACTTGGAAAAACTGCAGAGAGCACCTAGGCCGCAAACAAAAAAGGACGTGCGATCATTTGTGTCGTTATGCGGATTTTATCAGAAATACATCAAGAATTTTAACGCTATTTGTGCTCCTCTGACTGATCTGACTCGCAAGGGACTTCCAGATAAAATTATTTGGACTGCACAATGTGAACTAGCGTTCCAAGAGTTAAAGGAAAAACTCACTAGCAAGCCTATTCTCAAACTGCCTGATTTGACACAGGACTTTGTCTTAAGAACCGATGCAAGTAATGTAGGACTAGGAGGGGCTTTGTTGCAAAGATCATCTTCACCTGATGGGGAACTGAAACCAGTCGCTTATGCAAGCCGTAAATTGAATAAGGCGGAACAAGGATACTCCACAAGCGAAAAAGAATGTTTAGCGTTAATCTGGGCAATAAAGAAGTTTCAAATCTATCTGTATGGTAGGACTTTTGTGGTGGAGACGGACCATCAGCCTCTCGTATTCTTATCTCAGGCTAAGCATGAAAACGCAAGATTGCTGAGGTGGTCTTTATTGCTTCAACCTTATCAGTTCAGTATCCAATATATCCCAGGCAAATTGAATGTCGGTGCAGATTTCCTCAGTCGGCACCCCTGTGATCAAAATTAGAGTAGTGGCAGACGTGAGGAGTAATTTTACCTATGTGTATCGCTGGTTTTGGAACTTGCCATAGGCATGTTTTCAAGTGGGGAGATGTGTAGTGAAATTGACAGAGATACAACGGTAAAATACCTCCAAAGATAACATGTAAGGATAAAAACATAATGCGTAGGCTGCTGATAGTACATGATCGCCCAGACCGCGGGTCATCACCCTCCATAAAAATTGACTTGCTAGACAGGAGGGGAACGGCGGATAAAAAGGAAAAAAAATATGACTGGAAAGATTGCGTGAGACTAGAAAGGCTAAGGAGACGCAATTGGGGGGGGAAACGGAGAAAAGTCACGTTTCCCAAGTTGACATAAAGTAAGGAACTCGACAGAAGGGACCTTGGATATGTTACGCCACAGTCATTTATTGGTCGCTTTTGCGATACCAAGCCTTTGATTTGAATTCAGCGGCAGAACGCAGATGTTTGGAATATTACAAAAATTAAAAAGTAACTTTTTCGTAATATTAATGTTAGGAATATAAAAATTAGCTGGCCGGATGGCCCATTCTGAGCAGTGAACTAATATGTTCTTAATTTTACAGACGGATAGATAATATTGAAGATAATGACAAAAGACAGTGTTGTTCACATCAGCGACAGACTGTATTGAATAAAAAGTGTCGCTATTTGCACAAAAAAAAAACACGACCTTGAGACGCAGGTGTTCAAATCTACTTAGTAGGGAAGCGAAGGGACATTGGTGGGAGCTGTGTCTAAATATAACTTTTAACGACAAAATTTTGGAGGGGAGAGAAAGGTTGGTTCAAAAATCAAGTACGTTTTTGAAAAAAAAAAACAAGTAGAGACGGACAGACTAACAGATAAACATCCATACTTGACTGAAGCATGACTGAAATGACTTTAGGGTAGGAAATTTGAATTTGAAATAAACCTAGGCAGTGATTGGCCACAGACAATCATTTTATCGGCGCTCAGACGCGCAAGTGGGGCCATTCCTCAATAGTTGTTCGATGATAGACACAGTATTTTAAAGTGTGGTGATTTCCAAATGAAAGAAAGTGAAATAAGTTCAGGGACGCCATACTATAGCCAGCAGCTCAGCTGAGTTTTGCTAGCATTTCTGTGTTCTTTATTCATAATCTGGTAAGATTGAAATTATTTCTTTGTATATTTTGAATATTGTTTAATGTTCGAGTGATTTGATACTGCCATATCATAATCTAGCCTTACAAACAAGTAGGGATTTGCTCTAGACCCCCCGCCCAAGTCAGGGTCTAGGGACCAACAATATACATAAACTCCAGCAAGGGTTAGGAAAGACAGATCAAGTGTTGAGAATAATGAAACATATTACCTATCCACTTTTAGGGAAGGAAACTAATAAATATTTTTCAGAATCTATAGTCTGGGAGGACCTATCTGATGTAAAACCACCATGGTAAATGTGCTGTTTGGTCAGAGAGATCTGACCTGTCTGTATGATGTGGTTGTTGTGTCCGTGTTGTGTCCAGACGTGGGTAGAGAATAGAATTTTGACACATAGCCAATACTTTGATTGCAGAGCTGTGAGTTTCAGTTGTCAACAAGGCGGTGTCCATTCAGTTGGTGATTTTACTCGAGTGTATCTGTGCAGTACGTTGTGACAGAGACCACTATTATTGCCCGCCAGCACGGAGAGGTGGGACCACCAGATTTCAGCACCAGAGCTACATATGCAAGTTGAGTGAGCCTCTGGTCTGCTGGAAGTTCACCAACGCCTTTTAGTTACTAATACCCCATAAAATTCCTGCAATTTACTGGACACTGTGTAGTCAATATAGACAGGTGTGATGAGGCCACCCCAACAGCACAAGCATTAACTATCCTCCCAAGTAGATGACTACTAGAACATTTTAATAAAACTAACTAGTCTAGTACTTATATATGTACACTCTTGCATTTATTATGTAACATTCCATGCATTTCTTTCATAATTTTTAAATCCTTTTTTTTTAAAAAAAAAAAAGTTCTGGTCAACATAAAACTTGATCCAGAACAAATAAATGTAATATAATTCTATCAAAAATTTTACACTCTTGAGTTAGTTCAGTGTATTATAATATTTGTTAAATATTATTAGTCTGCTTAAATATCTGTGGGTGTATCTATAACTATCACACCACATTACATATCATTACCCTAGACATTTTACATAGCTACATTCATTAAGAAAAAAAATTGAGTAAAGGTGTGGCCTATCAGGGATCGTATGCAGCTCGGGCATAAAAAATGTAATACACGAGCCATTAGTTAACAAAGACAGCATCATTTTACCACCGTTACATATAAAGTTGGGGCTCATGAAGAATTTCGTAAAAGCGTTAGATAAACGAGCAAAGCTTTCACTTATCTTCGAGAAAAGTTTCCGCAAGTTAGCGATGCAAAGATAAAGGAACGTATCTTTGTAGGACCTCAGATTAGGAAAGTTATTGCAGACAAACAATTCGAGAACTTGTTACATGGTAGTGAACTTGGCGCATGGATGGCATTCAAATCGATCGTCGATAACTTTCTGGGAAATCACAAATCTGTCGACTATGTGCATATTGTTAAGCAGTGCACAGATGCATACAGAATTATGGGCTGTAACATGTCCCTTAAAATCCATTTGCTCGATTCGCATCTTGACTTTTTCCCTGACAACATTGGCGAAGTCAGCGATGAACATGGAGAACGATTCCATCAAGATATCGCCGTAATGGTGTCACGTTATCAAGGACGGTGGAGTGTGACCATGCTTGCTGATTATTGTTGGATGCTTCATCGCGATGTACCACATGCCATTCACCGACGAAAGTCGACTGCAAAGAAATTCAAGCCTACATAACTGTTATACTTCTTGTACGAATGATGTTGTAATACTGTATGCGTTGTTAAAAAACTTCAATTGCGTATTTCTAGAGATCCCGACCTGATAGAGAAAAACGGTTTGCAGATTTAAAAACAGCGCATTAAAATTGACCAGGAAAACATAGAAATGTTAGAGAAAGAAAAAAAAATTGTTTTTTGTTAGCCAGTGTTATTGTATTGTCATGGGGAATACACAACTATGCCAAGTTTAAGACCTATTGCTCTATATTGGAAGTGATTGAAAAATCGTTTGCAAGATTTGAAGGTGACAAGAGAGAGACATACGTTGCAAGTTAAAGAAAAGCCTGTAAAAATAACAGTTGAATTGAACAATAGTGGAACGTGTTCTTCGCCGCCATCCAAATATGTCGGCCACGTCCTTAGGGTTTGGATTAACGTTAGAGTTTAAAATTAGGTTTGAGATTGGTAAACCTAAAATAGCCCCTTTTTACTGCGTCTATGAATTTTTTTTCAGTCTGTTCGAACCCACGTCCCACTGTTCTTCATTGAAAAAAAAAAGTCATCGGATATCATATGTGCTCTTGATTGCTGCATGGCGTAGATACATTGACACTGAACGATATAAAGATATATATTAAAGAAAAATATATGGAGCCAGTTTACAAATGGACGATACAATAAGAACATGGGATGTTTCGGTTTTACCCTTCATCACCTGTCCCAGGATGGCCACCCCTTCTCTGCAGTGATGGTCCAACGATGACCAAAATTTAGTGTATACAATGAGGGTCTTTAAAGGTATCTACCTTCGCTCAAGATTACACTTGGCAGAGTTGTAAATAGAAGGATGGTGCTTGTAGGATTTTTCAGAATCAAAGCGCAACGCTGAGGTTCTTCAAGCGGTCGTGAACTTTGTATCTGCCCGCCCTTTCTATTAAAAAAGGTAAAGTTAAGGGATCCCGTTACACGCCCATTGAGGCATATTGAGGAAAATGCATTAGGGGTGAGGTGATCAGCATCACGCCGGCAGCCTTAACCTTCCCAGAGTTACTCTGGTACCCAGTTCATGAGGCTGGGTCGACCCCGGAGCCGTTTGAGGTGTAAAAAAATTCCATGTCAACTGGGCATCGAACCATGCACCACCGAGCTAGAAAGCCAGTGAAATTGTATCTAGACCAAGCATATTCGAATGTTTGACTTTAGTGTATATCTTCTCCCCACATGCCTCATGAAATTCCGTGTGACGGTTTTGCCTCCCCTGCTTTGCAGTAGTGGTCCAACAGTGGCCAAAACTCAAGAGTATCTAATATGGGCCTTCAAAAGTGTCTGCCTTCGCACAAGATACTCTTGGCAGAGATGTAGATAAAAGGATAAAGCTACTTCTATCACAAGGGAGTGTTCACAAGATATTCAGATAAGCGATAACAATGCTGCTTTGGCTGAGCACGTTAATTCTAGAATCTGTCGACAACTTTTGTGAAGAATTAATGATTAATTTTAGTTCGTTAAGCCCCCACCTCTGATTTACTCAGTTTAATTCTTATTATTCTGGCATATCTCTATTTAGAGTGTGTAGTAAATTGACTGAGACAAACATGCAGTACATTTAAAATGATTAAATGGAAGTTACATTTGTAAAATTACAAATAACAAAATTTAATAATCATTTAAGTTTTAACAGTTTGAAAATAATTTGAATAGTTATGGATCAAGAAAAAGTTATCACCACGGTCGTGTAGGATGTAAATTTTTACAAGAAGTTCAAGTGGCAGCATATATTGAACTTAGCTGCCAATAACGGTTCTACTCCTTCTGATGGGTTTGTTCTTTTTACACTGCTCACGCTCGTCGCTGGTCAAGGTTGTCGGGTGTAGCTTATTTCCCAGAAATGTCAGGGAGAGTCTACGAAAGTTGGTCCCTCGTCATAAAGCGTAGGCCACTTGTCCCTTCTTGTTCCAGAGATAGTACTTTCTGCTGGTACTACCAATAACTATGATAAAAGAATAGAAAAGAAACGCTCTCCTGAGTATTGCGTTTCGCGACACAATTAGGTGCCCCTCTCTTCTATTCCACCATCCCATTTACTCAGAATCTACCCTCAATGAGAATTAAATTTAATCCCTCGGGATAAGACTTTCTTTACATTTAAATTGAACAGCTTTAGCTTTACATTACATTTAAATGAAAAGGTTAATAGTACAGAGAGAATATGTTTAAATTTACATTACCACTGATTGAAAAGTGTTCGAAATATAAATTGAATATGGTTTCATTTATGTTTACACTGATTTGAAAAGTTTTAAACTTCCCTTAATTTTAAAGTGAATATGTTAACATCGACATTTACACTGGTTTGAAACTGTAAGTATTATAATTAAAATGTACATCATTTCTTTCATCTTTCCCTCCCTGCTCCATATGAAACTCGGGATTACCTTTTGCTTTTAGTTCTCTTTATGAAACTAGCAATAAGGCAATCACCAGCCCGTGCAGTGGTGGTTCATTAAATCATCATTCTATACGCTGAGGTTGCTAGCCTCAAATAACTTGGACATCTACTAGCGATTTTCACATATTAATATTCACATGGTTATATATATATATATATATATATATATATATATATATATATATATATATATATATATATATATATATATATATATATATATATATATATATATATATATATATATATATATATATATATATATATTCATATATATATATATATATATATATATATATATATATTCATGGAAAAAAGTAAGTGTGCAACACTTTATAGGGCACTGTTCGTGATTTCATGGAAGAAATGAAATAAAAGTTGGCACACAATGTGGTTGAATATTGAATAAAAGACCAAGTGATCACTTTGATTTTAGTGAAAGGGTCATGAAAGAAAGATAAAAACTAAAGTCAGTGTGGCATCCCCACGAAAAAATGAAATCTTGATTTCAGTATCGTGTATGTCCACTTATTCCGCACTGTTCTGCACGACACAGGTCTTAAACCTGAAATGTTTCTGGCAGTCCATGTTGCCTGAATAAACCTGTTACGCAAGTGCATAAGGCGTATGTAACGGTCTTGTGCAGGGGTGGTAACTCGTGATTGGCCACTTCTATGGCGATCAGCAGTGGATCCAGTGGATCCAGTTTGGTGGAAACGAGCTTGAATGCGTGATATAGTGTCCCTGTGAACATTGAAATGTTGTGATACAGCTAATATAGTCGCTCCAGCAGCTAACATCCCTATAGCTATTGCTCGCTGTTGTTGGTTCAATCTTGGCATTGTCAAAAAAGATGTTTCTGTTGGACTCTTGGTACTCTCTATTTCAACGATTACGCTTTCACATGCTTGTGATTAGAGCTACACACTTATCTTCCTTTTATCTGTGATAAATTCTCCCCTACGGCACTTTTCACGTGATTTATCTTGCACCGTCATTATCTCCCCATGAATAGTGCGATGTATATGGATGCGAGTCATAGGCAATGACTACAACCAATAAAAGCCAGATCCAAACCTCAGAAATGAGGTATCTGAGGAAGGTGGTTGAAGTAACAAGAAGAGACATGGTACGCAACCAGACGATACGTCAAGGCCTTAAATCCTACCCCCTGCAGACCCAAGTAGAACAGTCCCAATTAAGATGGTTTGGCCATGTCTGCAGAATGGGAGAAGATCGGATACCACGACAAGCATGGGAAACAAAGAGCCAAGGATCCAGACCCCGAGGACGACCCAGAGTCCGCTGGGAGGACAACATTAGACAATCTTTGAAGGATCGAGGACTAGAATGGAACCAGGCCAGGAGGAAGACAGCCGATAGGATAGTCTGGCGCTCTCTCTTCCAAACCTCTACACCTCACGGTAGAAGGGGAACGACTAAGTAAGTAAGTAAGAATAGTGCGATCCAATTGTAATTGCACGGGTAAGTGAACAACACTCACACAGAAATGTGTGCCAACTTGCATTTGAGTTCACCCAAGAACACACGCACTGTGCCCTGTTGAGTGCTGCACACTTACTTTTTTCCATGAGTATATATATATATATGTGTGTGTGTGTGTGTGTGTGTGTGTTAGTTCACATGTTAGTAATGAAATATAGGATGTAAAATCACAGCTTACGCCAATCATGGCTCACATACTTTTTTGCTCAGATGAATGAAGTTGTCACTAACCAATGCCTTTTCACACGTGTACTTGGGGTCGTTAATTTTAACTTTAATTCCCTCTCTGACTCCGTGTTGTTTTCTTCAGCTTCATCAGACAGCGGCTTTCCTTATTAAAATGATAGAGATTTCCTGGGCTGTTTTTGTAAGTCCGTCAAGATTCTTCAATAAAAGGTGTCCGGTCTGATAAAATGGAATTCTGAATTCTACCTTCTGGCAAGTCTGGTGTCTTGGCAAACGATCTTCACAGTAGATTTGACTGACTGAAGCGCCAGGTTATATTCACTGTCCTGCCCCTGCATCTGTTTGTAACGAAGCTAAGAAAGCGCCAATCATTTCAAACATGCTTGTTGGGGGGCGATTTCAAAATATTCATGACATGGAAAAATGTTGCTCGTGATGTAAAGGTCACGTCGTTTTCCATATATGGTAATCGTGACATTCAAATATCCTCGTCAATGATGATATATAACTCGTTACATCTAACCGGAAATATTACAACATTTCCGCTCAGGTGTATCTGTCATCCCACCAGGTCGATACTTGACCGGCGCTCCTTGTGTAAACACAAACTCCTGTTTGACCATCTGTACTGTGTCTTATCACGACAATAATAAGTCGGTCACACGAGCCATATCAGCGCTAAGTAAACTCGCTTGGCCATTTACGTGCAAAAACAGTCGCACATTTGTGGTACAATAGGATTTCTGTCGGTCAACCTTACATCACCGTCTACTCTATCCGCAGGGCAATACAAATCATACAAAAAAAAGACAGGTAAACACATGTCCCGTAGCTCAAAATAAAACCTCCCTTTAATTTGTTATCACCGTGTTATCTTCCGGGTCCCACCTGTGTCGTTAATATTATCTCTACCCATGATAGATCAGGTAAAATAACAACACGAAACGTGAGTCATTGCGTCCCAATATGAGAAAAAATACAGGTAAGGAAGAAATTAATGGAAGGCACAAGATAGAGAAAAAGACAAGTAGAACACAGATAAAATGAGACGATGGGCGTTTCGTCACATCACCCACAGCCACAAACAGGAGACAAATATAAGAATTAAGGACAGATTAACATAAAACAACAATGTACAAAGTAAACACGTGAAAATAAAAAGAGGCGTACAACACAATCAAAGATTAATTAAACCCAGAAAGACGAAAGAAAAGAAAGAACAAAACACAGGAAACACTGGAGAAAAGTACAATAAATAAGCTAGCAAAAAATATAACCCAAACAAATAAATGCCGACATAAAAATATAACAAACACACACACAATCTAAAGGAGAATCCTTTTTTAATGCAATTATGTGAAAGAAAAATTCTGCAATGAGATAGAAATTGCAAAAGCATAAGTTTCGGATATCTTCGTAACTGGAGGAAACGGAGGTGGCGTGGTCATATAGCAACATGTTAATAACTTTTAGTTTCTCAAGCAGCATACGCCTCCACCAATCAGATGCCTCGCTCGCCTGTTACGTGTCATCAGCTCACCGTCTTTTTTCCTCTCGTTCATTTCTGTCTTCAGCTCTGTTCGGGCTGACACTACTTCTCTCGCCGTGGAAATCCCAGAACAAGGACTTCCTTGTGAAGCTATTAACAGGTTTCCTCAGTATGTGTCCTATCCATCGCCAGAGTCTTCTTCTTATCTTTTATTCTACCGGTACTCATATCGCAACGTAGTGGAACAAAAATATAAAAATAGGATACGAAACAAACAAACAACCAACAACAAAAACAAACTTGAAAAAAAGCCATGCATGAAATAAAAAGATACTGAAATAGTGAACAGCCACTGAATAGCAGAAATCAAACAAAATTATGTTGGACATTCAGTCCATCAGGAGAAAGACAACCCATTCAGAAAATGATTCGATTGTCCAAAGAAAAGTGAGTTTGTCATCACCATGACAGAAGCGGATCGCTGTCATCTGGATGTTGCAATTATTAGAATGGCCCGGACATTTAAAATTAACAGCCATGGGTTTATAAGGTGATAAAGGTCGAGTGCGATTGGCTCAGCTATTAGAGCACTTGTTACCTATTTACTTACTTAGTCGTTCCTCTTCTATCGTGAGGTGTAGAGGTTTGGAAGAGAGAGCGCCATTCTATCCTATCGGCTGTTTTCCTTCTGGCCTGGTTCCATTCTAGTTCTCGGTCCTTCAGAGATTGTCTAATGTTGTCCTCCCAGCGGACTCTGGGTAGTCCTGGAGGTCTGGATTCCTGGCTCTTAGCCTCCCATACCTGCCGTGGCAGCCGATCTTCTCCCATTCTGCAGACATGGCCAAACCATCTTAGTTGGTGGATGTGAGTTGTTGATGTTAAATGGTTATGTAAACTAATGTTTTAAAAGGCATTTTATTGATATGTTACAGCATTTTTGACTAACTCTGGTTGCTATAATAATGTATTAAATTATTGAAATTAATGGGTCTTCTTTTTTTTTTTAATGTATTACTCTCCATTTTTAACGTAAAAAACTCACGTGTTTTTTTTTTTTTTTTTTTTTTTTTTGTGTGTGGCGAAAAACGATTGTCATTTTAACCAAAGAAATATCCCGTGAAGTTTCCCGAACTCTTTGAGTAGACAAAGAAAGAACTGGTCTACTGATGCCTCGGGCATGTCATAAGAGGTGTCTAATTTGACAATCTGCAAGGGATGGCAACCTCATCATATAAAAGAAGCTGCTACAAAACCCACTACTGCACGAGCCCTTGAATCCTTTCATGTGGGTACCAGCTGCAGTGGTCTCCATATGGAAAAGAAGAAAGAAGAAGAAGAACCAACGAACTGTGTTCGCCCTCAGACTTCCACATTAATGACTTTAATAAAGGCAGTAGTCAGCTCAATGTTCCTGACAACTCGTTCGCCCTCAGACTTCCACATTAATGACTTTAATAAAGGCAGTAGTCAGTTCAATGTTCCTGACAACTCGTTCGCCCTCAGACTTCCACATTAATGACTTTAATAAAGGCAGTAGTCAGCTCAATGTTCCTGACAACTCGTTCGCCCTCAGACTTCCACATTAATGACTCTAATAAAGGCAGTAGTCAGCTCAATGTTCCTGACAACTCGTTCGCCATCAGACTTCCACATTAATGACTCTAATAAAGGTAGTAGTCAGCTCAATGTTCCTGACATCTCGTTCGCCCTCAGACTT
Organism: Oreohelix idahoensis; assembly: GCA_024509875.1. Lineage (NCBI taxonomy): Eukaryota > Metazoa > Mollusca > Gastropoda > Stylommatophora > Oreohelicidae > Oreohelix > Oreohelix idahoensis. The sequence continues at coordinate 432,686 of JAMPIV010000985.1, forward strand.
CCACATTAATGACTCTAATAAAGGCAGCAGTCAGCTCAAGGTTCCTGACATCTCGTTCGCCCTCAGACTTCTACATCAATGACTCCAATAAAGGAAGTAGTCACCTCATGGTTCCTGACATCTCGTTCGCCCTCAGACTTCTACATTAATGATTCTAATAAAGGCAGTAGTCACCTCAAGGTTCTGACATCTCGTTCGCCCTCAGACTTCTACATTAATGACTCTAATAAAGGCAGTAGTCACCTCACGGTTCCTGACATCTCGTTCACCCTCAGACTTCTACATTAATGACTCTAATAAAGGCAGTAGTCAGCTCAAGGTTCCTGACAATGCGCTCGCCCTCAGACTTCCACATTAATGCCTTTAATAAAGGCAGTAGTCAGCTCAAGGTTCCTGACAACTCGCTCGCCCTCAGACTTCTACATTAATGACTCTAATAAAGGCAGTAGTCAGCTCAAGGTTCCTGACATCTCATTCGCCCTCAGACTTCTACATTAATGACTCTAATAAAGGCAGTAGTCAGCTCAAGGTTCCTGACATCTCGTTCGCCCTCAGACTTCTACATTAATGACTCTAATAAAGGCAGTAGTCAGCTCAAGGTTCCTGACATCTCGTTCGCCATCAGACTTCTACATTAATGACTCTAATAAAGGCAGTAGTCAGCTCAAGGTTCCTGACATCTCGTTCGCCCTCAGACTTCTACATTAATGACTCTAATAAAGGCAGTAGTCACCTCAAGGTTCCTGACATCTCGTTCGCCCTCAGACTTCTACATTAATGACTCTTATAAAGGCAGTAGTCACCTCAAGGTTCCTGACATCTCGTTCGCCCTCAGACTTCTACATTAATGACTCTTATAAAGGCAGTAGTCAGATCAAGGTTCCTGACATCTCATTCGCCCTCAGACTTCTACATTAATGACTCTAATAAAGGCAGTAGTCAGCTCAAGGTTCCTGACATCTCGTTCGCCCTCAGACTTCCACATTAATGACTCTAATAAAGGCAGTAGTCACCTCAAGGTTCCTGCCATCTCGTTCGCCCTCAGACTTATCAGAATATTTATCAGATTTATGGGCCTGTTCAGGAAGTTTTTTTTCTTCTGATATCACTGACAAACAACATTTTTCTTTCTTATATAAGAATAAGTGTTCTTAGGTCAATTTCTTGCGCTGATTTCAAATCTGAAATCCGTTTATCTCTATCACGTCGGGTTCTTAAGATATTTGTGAATAAATATATTTTTGGGAAACCGTTATTTGCTCCGTTTCATTTTTACTATATAACTTATTAAAAATTAATAAAAAAGCAACATAATTCTACTTTTTATACTGCTAAAAGATGCATGACATATGTTACGCGATTTTTCAAATAGTTACTGTATTTTGAAATAATTCTGAGCAAAATATGGCTTCTAGAAGTTGTAGAAATTCGGCTGATCTGTTCTGTTACGTGTGCGGATATTTTACCGATCGTGTTAACCAGAAAAAACTTTACACCATTACTAAAGATAGCATATGAACTTTATTTTGATTCGAAAGTTGATGATGCAAATAAATCTTGGAAGCCAAATGCGGTTTGTTCGATACATTGGCAGGTTGGTTAAGAAAATCGCCGAAGCATAAGTCGATGCCTTTTGGCGTGCCAGTAATATGGCGTGAACATACAAATCACACTACTGATTGTTACTTCTGCTTGACAAATATCCATGGTTTCACTTTTAAAACTAGAAAGTCTGTGGTTTATCCAAATATTGAATCGGTTTCGAAACCAGTGCCTCATGATCCAATCACGTGTCCGATCCAATTACCACCAGAACAATATCCGTTGGACGTAAATGAACCATCAGAAAGTCATAGTTTACCTGCTTTAGAAACTAATTCTGACTCAGATTACATACCGGTGAATGATGGTGTTTACTTAATTAACCATTCAGAACTTTCAGATCTAATACGTGATCTCGCTCTTACCAAAGGACAAGCGGAATTACTCGGTTCGCGACTCAAAGAATGGAATCTTTTAGCGCCCAATACTCCGATATCTAAATTTCGTCATAGACACAGAGAACTTGTTCAATACTTTGAGATGGATGATGACATTTGCTATTGCAAAGATGTAAACGGTCATGAGCACATAGTCAACGAATGGCGATTTTTCATCGATTCTTCCAAGACTAGTCTAAAAGCCGTGTTATTGCATAATAGAAATTTTTTTTTCATCAATTCCAGTCGCCTACTCTGTTCATATGAAAGAAACTTATGACAATATGGCTATACGTTTGGAAAAAATAAAGTACAATGACTACCAATGGCGGATTTGTGGAGACCTAAAGGTCATTGCAATTCTCACGGGCATGCAGACTGGGTATACTAAATTTTGTTGCTTCCGATGTGAATGGGACAGCCGCAACAGACAGGAACATTATGCAAGAAAGGTGTGGCCTATCCGGGATCGTATGCAACTCGAGCATAAAAAATGTAATACGCGAGCCATTAGTTAACAAAGACACCTTCATTTTACCACTGTTACATATAAAGTTGGGGCTCATGAAGAATTTTTGTAAAAGCGTTAGATAAAACGAGCAAAGCTTTCACTTATCTTCGAGAAAAGTTTCCGCAAGTTAGCGATGCAAAGATAAAGGAAGGTATCTTTGTAGGACCTCAGATTAGGAAAGTTATTGCAGACAAACAATTCGAGAACTTGTTACATGGTAGTGAACGTCGCGCATGGATGGCATTCAAATCGATCGTCGATAACTTTCTGGAAAATTACAAATTTGTCGACTATGTTGCATATTGTTAAGCAGTGCATATATGCATACATAATTATGGGCTGTAACATGTCCCTCAAAATCCATTTGCTCGATTCGCATCTTAACTTTTTCCCTGACAACCTTGGCGAAGTCAGCGATGAACATGGAGAATGATTCCATCAAGATATCGCCGTAATGGAGTCACGTTATCAAGGACGGTGGAGTGTGAACATGCTTGCCGATTATTGTTGGAAGCTTCATCGCGATGTACCACATGCCATTCACCGACGAAAGTTGACTGCAAAGAAATTCAAGCCTACATAACTGTTATACTTCTTGTACGAATGATGTTGTAATACTGTATGCGTTGTTAAAAAACTTCAATTGCGTATTTCTAGAGATCCCGACCTGATAGAGAAAAACGGTTTGCAGATTTAAAAACAGCGCATTAAAATTGACCAGAAAAACATAGAAATGTTAGAGAAAGAAAAAAAAAGTTTTTTTTTGTTAGTCAGTGTATTTGGACATAGAGCTCAGCACAAGAGAAATCCTTAAAATGGGTCTTTATAATGGTTAAAGCTTTCACTGTCTCAATTTTAAGTCTGTTTTTTTTTCGTCTGTTCAAAGCGCATTTATTAATGAAAAAACTCGTTCAACAGCTGCATTGGATCCTGGCAGTGCCAAACAAAAACTAACTAGGCATTTCATGTTCTCAGCATTTATATCCTGCTTTGTAAAATGAGCGAACATCTCACACCATTTTTCACTGACACTTTGATCCTTCAGTTCACTCCACACATCACAATATTTTTTCACACATGCAAACTCATCAAATAAGTCCTCTTCATTCACAGTAAAATTTGGTGACACTGTCTTCATGAATATGTAGCTTTCTAGGATGTTCTTCCAAGTCACAGACTCCTTTCCCTTCAAATCGATCCAATCCATAGACTGAAGAGGCGTAAGAAATGGTGTACACCACTCCTGAATATATTCAATGCAGATGTCATAGAAATCTACTGCATAGCTTTGAAACGTTTCAACTGTTATGTGTCCTTCTTTTTCTAATTCTTGCAACTGATTTCTCACAGTAGTGGTAAGAAACTTTTCTGCCTTCCTGTAGTTTAATTTTTCCACCAGTTTGGTTACTTCATCCTTCACTTCAATTACTGTTGTCTCTTGCTTTTCAACACATTTGATGGTATCAGAAAAGGTTTTTAACTGGCTGGCAATGAAATGCAGGAGTGTAATTGAAAGTGGATTTTCAAAGAAATTTGTGAGACTGGTAGGACATTTGTGAATGGAAAGGAAATATGACTTCAATGCAGGGAAAATGTCAATAACTATCTGGACTGCAGGCAAGAGAGAGAGCCATCTTGTCTTGCTGTTACCCAAAACAGTTTTATATTCTGTATTGGAGAATTCGCAAAATGATTTGAGTTCCTCAACTCGTACACAATAAATGTGGAAATGCTGGTAAATTTTGTTAATTATTAACTGAAGATCAATAGGTAAGCAAAGATTTTTTTTTTTTCAGGAAGGGCCCTTAAAAAGCGGGACATTTGGAATAAATTCGGGACACCGGGACATTTTATCAAAAAACGGGACGAATGGGAACCCTTCCCTATGCCCATTTTTTCTTTTCTGCAAATTATGAAACTCAAAAACAACAATAATAAAACATAGAATATGTTGTTAATATTATTTGAATTGAAGTAACAATCATACCAAATATTTGATTTTTAAAAGCCTCTGTCTCGTTGTCCTGATTGCGAAATCCATGATTAGGTCAACAGAAGTTAATGGACGAAACATGTCCGCGTCAGTCCTGTAGCCGTTGAAGCCGAAAAAAAATAAAAGTATAAAATAACTTCTTCGTTAGCCCTCAGACTTCTACATTAATGACTCTAATAAAGGCAGTAGTCACCTCAACGTTCCTGACATCTCGTTCGCCCTCAGACTTCTACATTAATGACTAATAAAGGCAGTAGTCAGTTCAAGGTTTCTGACATCTCGTTCGCCCTCAGACTTCTACATTAATAACTCTAATAAAGGCAGTAGTCAGCTCAATTTTCCTGACATCTCGTTCGCCCTCAGACTTCTACATTAATGACTCTAATAAAGGCAGTAGTCAGCTCAATGTTCCTGACATCTCGTTCGCCCTCAGACTTCTACATTAATGACTCTAATATAGTCAGTAGTCAGCTCAATGTTCCTGACATCTCGTTCACCCTCAGACTTCTACATTAATGACTCTAATAAAGTCAGTAGTCAGCTCAATGTTCCTAACATCTCGTTCGCCCTCAGACTTCTTCATTAATGACTCTAATAAAGGCAGCAGTCAGTTCAATGTTCCTGACATCTCCCAACAGTTTTTCGTTGAGAGAAGTGGATTGTTGCCATATGCCATCTGTTCACTGCTGTAAGTTGGGCAAGACTGGAGTAGATGTTCGGCTGTCATGAGCACAAAGTAACTGCATTGTCGAGAAAACCAAGTTACTGTCATCTTAAATCGGTCAACATCACAACAGCCGAAAAGATTTTAGAGAAGCGTGCAGTGCAAGGTATGAATATGACATATTTGTCACGTACTGAGATATATGCTATACGCTTTTATAACATCCTGCCCAGTTGGCAGCACTGTCATACGACTGCGCTCTGCAGTTTGAAAAATATATTTTACAAACCACAGATAGCCCCAGACTTAATTTGTCATATTTTTCTCCCATGTGACTTTCTAGTTTGGGGTAGAGTAGAAATCGTTTCACTGCTTTTTTCCCCTCTTATCTGAGCGAGATATATCTCATTACAAAACTCATGTGATCGCGTGTGAAAGCTCAGGCATATGGTTGGTTGTTCGTCCATCACGGGTGATGAAGACCACTCTGTTCATCCAATTATTTAAGAATATGTTAGGTTAGTCTATGGGTACGAAGGTGACTGAAGAGCCCGATGCGGGCCTGGAAAGATCTTGGACAGTGTGGGCAGGGAATGTTTGCTTCATGTGAAGGTTTTATTTCACGGTCCTTTCTAGCTTGTCTCCGCTGTTCTGCTGCTGCTCTTCTGGATGATTCGCATGCTGCTGCACCTTTTCAGGCATATATAGCAGCTATAAATAATGGGGGGAAGGGGGGGTTAACCAGTGTTACTATCATTACAGATTAAAATAATTGAAGTTTTCATTATATAATTCATTCAATTTTATGAACAAGTATTTTGAATTTATTTATTTCTTTATTTGTCCCTGTAGCGCTCGTGCCCTAAGAGCGTGCTTAATGTGCTTACTAGATAATCCTACCATGATACAGGCTCAAGCTCACAGAAAATTATAAGAAACAGACTAACACGCAATACAAATAACTGAATAATTCTTACCTGGATTCCCGAAAATTCGCGCCGCTAATTCAGTATACTGTTCAGATTACGTACTGCACAAAAGTTAACACAAAATTTAGCCCAGCCGAAGTTTCGCATCACAAGTACGAAATTAAATATAAACCAACATAACCCCCAGTTTTCGCTTTTAAATTCCAAAAATAAAAATAAAAACATACAACACTAAACTATGATGAATCTGTCATTTTAAGGGGGAAAGTGCACACACACTATTAGAAATATTCATGTATCATGTATACGAGATGTGGCGACGACAGATGCGGCCAGAAGCGAAGAGCAGCCATTGAATATACTGTACTATATAAAATTGTAGAAGCCTCCACTTGGCAGCTCAGAAAGTTTATAAATAAATAAATAACACATAAAGGTTTGTTTCGGGCACTCGTGAGAAATAAAGAAGTAGAAGACTAGACAACAGAAAAACAACAAAAGTGATAGGCTTACCAGGAATTGAACCAAGGACCTTCAGAACGACACCACCGCCTAGGTACGGCAGCGAATCATAACTATCCTCTCTGCCAGCTAGACACCACGCCTTAGCGAGTTTACGTGTCGCGGTAAAGTTATGTAGATAGGTACCTGACGCTGCTAATAAGTCAGGGTAGGGAAAGACAACGAGGAATGGTAAACCAACCTCATAAGGATGGACCTAATATAGTAGTCTCTAACATTTACCTCTCCTACGGCAGTATCTGCTATGGAACAACCGTTACCGTTACAATTTTATTGGGGGGAACAAACCACACGCACCCACAAAAAAGTGTAAGACATTTCAATTTACCCTATATAAAATCAATGACGAGGAAAGATAATGCCATAAGCAAATATCAGCAGTTGAATTACAGACACTATATATCTTTAATCATAACCCATCATGGGTTGAACGGGATATTTTTCTCCATCAATATAAAACAAACAAAAAACTCGATTTTAAAAGTGTTAGTTTCATAATAGTAGTAGGGATAACAAACATACTGTTTATGCGGAAAGAAACATGTTCATTATTTAAAAAATAATATTGTTACCAAACTTAAGACGACTTTTCTGATACCTGACCTGTCGGCTTTTGTTGTGCTATGTCCTCCTTAGAGACACCGTTCAACCACCAAGTTCTGTTACGATTTATATATTTTATAGAAATGTGAGATACGATCTAAATGCTCGCGCCAGCCCTCACCCATGGATTCTTGCTGGCTTCTTACGATTGGTGGTCTGAATACGGTAGTTATCCAGTTGTTTGAAAGCTCGGGTGGACCCCAACATTTTATTGGCTATGTCCATTCCACGTGCATTTGATGACGTAGCTCGACCGGCTCATCAATAATTTACCGCCATTTCACAATAAGCGTGCACGAGTCAGCATCACACACACGCGCACGCGCACACACACACACACGCGCGCACGCGCGCACACACAAATATATGAAACTGGTAGAAAGATTGAGCATACTAAATTCATTGAACGAATAATATAGTTCCACAATATGAAAGATAGACTGAATGTGTGCTGGATGAAACGACGAAGGGTAAAACCCGAACGACCCGTTTTTCCTGTGTACCGTTAACTTGTAAAACTGATTTTTACACCATTCTATTTTGTTTTAATTTATATATTTGGATGAAACGAAATTAGATACAAATTCATTGGATGCCTAAACGAGATTTCAAATCATATAGATGTATATAGCACGACGGCTTCTTTTTTTTTTTTTTAACTTGTCCAACAAAAGTTAATTTGCCAGGACAGAAAAGAAAATATAAATTATAACATGTTCTTATTTAGAGCGCTTTATAAATATAATTATCGGAACTGGGAAATTTTTAACGTACACTATTCACAAACCGTTCGTTTCGGAAAGTGCGCGGTCTAAGAGAGTGGTATTACAAGAGTGCTTGAGTTTGTGTATTCAGCAATATCCCCATATTCCGATTTGTGCTACTTTTCAGAAGTGCCATTTGAGAATGGGAGAAAAATTGCGAACTGTGTTAAGAATACACGGGTAAGATTATCGTCATCATAAGGTGCCTTGCCGATTGGTTTCAAATACTTTTACCTTTTCCTCTTTTCTTTCCCCTGATGCTGTGAAGCGTTGTGGGAAGCTTCAGTTTGCGTTCTTTAACCAGTTTGTAGCCTTGGCTACTTTTAGCCCGTGTTGTTGTAGGATGTCTGCGATGTTGTCTATGCGTCTTCCTCTGTGTCTTCCCCAAGCCCCGAGATCTTCTATACTACTGTAGGCGCGTAGTGGTAATTTATCGGCCTTCATTGTCGACATGGCTAACCTATCTAATTTTCTGTCTCCAATATACTCGTTCCCCGTGTAGTTCCCGGGTGGGGGTGGGGGGAGAGAGGGGGGGGGGGCTCTGAAGAGACAAAGATTATTACTACTGCTTGCACAGGTAATGTCGTACTAGACTACCAATATTAAAGTGTACATGGGGGGTGGCGCCTGGCAAACTCATCATACACAACAAGCTGCTACAGAAACCACTAGTGCAAGAACATGCGGATGCTTGGTGCAAGTTTCCTGCAAGGGGACAAGCTACAGTCGTGACCCCATGCTCCGTAAGGAGCGCCAAGGAGAATGAACGAATGAATGAATGAATGAATGAATGAACGAATGAGTGAATGAATGAACGAATGAATGAATGAACAAACGAACGAATGAATGAATGAACGAACGAAGAACTAATGAATGAATGAATGAACGAATGAACGAATGAATGAATGAACGAATGAATGAATGAACAAACGAACGAATGAATGAATGAACGAACGAAGAACTAATGAATGAATGAATGAATGAACGAATGAATGAATGAACGAATGAATGAATGAACGAATGAATGAATGAACGAATGAGTGAATGAATGAACGAATGAATGAATGAACGAATGAATGAGTGAATGAATGAACGAATGAATGAATGAATGAATGAATGAATGAACGAATGAATGAATGAACGAATGAATGAACGAATGAATGAATGAATGAATGAATGAATGAATGAACGAATGAATGAATGAATGAACGAATGAATGAATGAACGAACGAATGAATGAACGAATGAATGAATGAACGAATGAATGAATGAACGAATGAATGAATGAACGAATGAATGAATGAACGAATGAATGAATGAATGAATGAATGAACGAATGAATGAACGAATGAATGAACGAATGAATGAACGAATGAATGAATGAACGAATGAATGAATGAATGCATGAATGAATGAATTAATGCATGAATGAATGAACGAATGAATGAATGAATGCATGAATGAACGAATGAACGAACGAATGAATGAATGAACGAATGAATGAATGAATGAACGAATGAAAGAATGAATGAACGAATTAATGAATGAACAAACGAACGAATGAATGAATGAACGAACGAAGAACTAATGAATGAATGAATGAACGAATGAATGAATGAACGAATGAATGAATGAACGAATGAATGAATGAACGAATGAATGAATGAACGAACGAATGAATGAACGAATGAATGAATGAATGAATGAACGAATGAACGAATGAATGAATGAATGAATGAATGAATGAACGAATGAATGAATGAACGAATGAATGAATGAACGAATGAATGAACGAACGAACGAATGAATGAATGAACGAATGAATTAATGAACTAATGAATGAACGAATTAATGAAATAATGAATGAATGCATGAAGTAACTAATGAATGAACGAATGAATGAATGAATGAATGAATGAATGAACGAATGAATGAACGAATGAATGAATGAACGAACGAATGAATGAACGAATTAATGAATGAACGAACGAATGAATGAACGAAGAACGAATGAATGAATGAATGCATGAATGAATGAACGAATGAATGAATGAACGAATGAATGAATGAAAATGAATGAATGATTAACGAATGTATGAATGATGAACGAATGAATGATTAACGAATGAACGAATGAATGATGAGTGAATGAATGAATGAACGAATGAATGAATGAACGAATGAATGAATGAACGAATGAATGAACGAATGAATGAATGAACGAATGAATGAATAAACGAATGAATTAATTAATGAACGAATGAATGAACGAACGAACAAATGAATGAATGAACGAGCGAACAAATGAATGAATGAACGAATGAACTAATGAACGAATGAACGAATGAACGAACGAACGAACAAATGAATGAATGAACGAATGAACGAATTAATGAATGAACGAATAAATGAATCAACGAATGAGCTAATGAATGAATGAATGAATGAACGAATGAACGAATAAATGAATGAATGAACGAATGAATGAACGAATGAATGAATGAACGAATGAATGAATGAACGAATGAATGAATGAACGAATGAATGAACGAATGAATGCATGAACGAATGAATGCATGAACGAATGAATGAATGAACGAATGAATGCATGAACGAATGAATGCATGAACGAATGAATGAATGAACGAATGAATGAATGAACGAATGAATGAATGAACGAATGAATGAATGAACGAATGAATGCATGAACGAATGAATGAATGAACGAATGAATGCATGAACGAATGAATAAATGAACGAATGAATGAATGAATGAATGAATGAATGAATGAATGTTGTGGTGAATGTAGAATGAATGAACGAATGAATGAATGAACGTTCCATGAATGAATGAATGTCAAATAACAGCTGTATGATGTGGTGAACGAACGAAGAACTAATGAATGAATGAATGAACGAATGAACGAATGAATGAATGAACGAATGAATGAATGAACGAATGAATGAATGAACGAATGAATGAACGAACGAACGAATGAATGAATGAACGAATGAATGAATGAACGAATGAATGAACGAATTAATGAACGAATGAATGAATGCATGAAGTAACTAATGAATGAATGAACGAATGAATGAACGAATGAATGAACGAATGAATGAATGAACGAACGAATGAATGAACGAATTAATGAATGAACGAACGAATGAATGAACGAAGAACGAATGAATGAATGAATGAATGCATGAATGAATGAACGAATTAATGAACGAATGAATGAATGAACGCATGAATGAATGAATGCATGCATGAATGAATGAACGAATGAATGAATGAATAAATGAATGAATGCATGAATGAATGAACGAATGAAGCTGTAGTTGAAACGTCTCCTATGTGAATCTGAATGAACGAATGTAGTTGAACGTTCCATGTAAGCGAATGAGGTTAATTAATGAATGAATAAATGGTTCCATGTAACCATCCTGTCATGAATGAACGAACTGTAACAAAATGTGGTTGATGTGAGGCGAATGAACAGGTTAACTCTGAACGTGGTTCCTTGTAAGGTTAAAAGCTGATTAATGATTCCATGTCACGGTAGGTTAACAGCTGTAGTTGTGGTTCCATGTCAGGTTAACAGCTGTAGTTGTGGTTCCATGTCAGGTTAACAGCTGTAGTTGTGGTTCCATGTAGGCTTCCTGTCAGGTTAACAGCTGTAGTTGTGGTTCCATGTAGGCTTACTGTCAGGTTAAGAGCTGTAGTTGTGGTTCCATGTAGGCTTCCTGTCAGGTTAACAGCTGTAGTTGTGGTTCCATGTAGGCTTCCTGTCAGGTTAACAGCTGTAGTTGTGGTTCCATGTAGGCTTCCTGTCAGGTTAAGAGCTGTAGTTGTGGTTCCATGTAGGCTTCCTGTCAGGTTAACAGCTGTAGTTGTTGTGATTCGAATGTATAAATGAATGTCAGGGACGAACGAATGAGTTGTGAGTGGTGGATGGACCATGTAGTTTGTATTCCTGTAGGTTAGACAGAATGTTAACGTGAAGGAATGTGGTTAATGAATCAATGAAGTTGTTAAGTGGTGGTTCATGAAAGGTTAACTGTCGAATGAGGTTTGATAGTTGTGGTTCCATGTAGGCTTACTGTCAGGTTAACAGCTGTAGTGGTGGTTCCATGTAGGCTTACTGTCAGGTTAACAGCTGTAGTGGTGGTTCCATGTAGAATTCCTGATGGAGGTGACGTTTTAAAGCTGTAGTGTGGTTCCATGTAGGCTTACTGTCAGAATGAATTAAGAGCATGGGAGTTGTGGTTCCATGTAGGCATTCCTGAATGAAAGGTTAACAGAATGTGTAGTTGGTGTTCCAATGTAGCTGTTAAAAATGTTTAGAGGTAGTTGTGGTTCCATGTAGGCTTACTGTCAGGTTAAGAGGTGTAGTTGTGGTTCCATGTAGGCTTCCGGTCATGTCGTACGAGGCAAACTAGTTATGTGGTTGCATGGTAGGCTTTGCCTGTCCAGGTTAAACAGCTGTTAAAATGATGTGGTTACAAATGTAGGCTTACTGCTGCAAGTTAATGCTTATGGTAATAGTGGGTTCCATGTACTCTCTTGCTTACTGTCAGGTTAACAGCTGTAGTTGTGGTTCCATGTCAGGTTAACAGCTGTAGTTGTCTTTCCATGTCAAGTTAACAGCTGTAGTTGTGGTTCCATGTCAGGTTAAGAGCTGTAGTGGTGGTTCCATGCTTCATTGGCAGTGAAAATGGAAGAGAAGAAGGAAGAAGAATGAAGGAGGCTGGTGTAAAGCTGATCATAAAAATGGTGAAAGTAGTTCCATAGCATATACTGCCGTAGGTGGGTGAAGTGTTCGAGACCTCACTATAATAGGTCTCAGTCTTATAACATGGGGTGGCCAGTTCCTTCCTCGTTGCCTTTTCCTTCTGTAACTCAAGAGCAAGTCAGGTACCCATTTTACAACTGGGTAGACTTGAGCGTAAGGCCACCAGATTTCGAATCCGCATACTGTGCATCGAAAAGCAAACGCTCTTATCACTCTCAGACTAGACGCTCAAAATACTGATAGTAGAAAATTCAATTAAATTTGATAGTGGAGCAGTTTTACAAAAGAACAGTTCACTACAGGCATGAGTTGTTTCGGGATTACTCTTCGTCAGCCACGATTACAAAAATAAAACAAACATGATCTCCAATGGACTGAACCGTGTGTACTTTCAATCTCTTCCCACGCCGCATGGTAATTTATTAATGGTAGGGTAAACAAAAATACCTTAAGCGTCTTACTAGTTGTCATAACACGGTCAAGACATTCTGGAATGGCCACGTAAACAAGTTGTCTTTATGATAAATTATGAATTACACAACAGAAATTCTGCTATAACTTTATGATTAATGCACTGAATATGACATTTCTTTTGGCATTTGAACTGCAGCTACAAATGCATGTAATTATGGCAGTGAAAAATCAATATCTTTTATTATTTGACGAGGAATTTATGATTTTTTCGGTAAATTCGCACAACAGCATTGAAATCTCACGAAAGTTTACAAGAGCAATTGTGAACTCAAGTGCGGATCTCTGAGAAAGCAAAGGATGGACCTTTTTTTTTTTAAATAAAACTTTGCCTCGTCTTGTCGAGGCGCGTCCCGTTCAACCTAGCCGGTTATATTAGGGCGCATGTCCAAATATAAAAGACCTTTAGGTCTTGAGAATTAGTTATGTGTTAGTTATGTGTTAGTTATGTGTTAGTTATGTGTTAGTTATGTGTTAGTTATGTGTTAGTTATGGACCTGAGATTAGGTATATGAGCCCTCTAATACACAGTTCCTTACTCCCTCAAATCACTTTAATATCACAGTTTTTTTCCAGTAAAGCGAATGATTTGAGGTCGCGGGGACGAAACGAACTCAACCTATTCTCAAACTTTCTCACTGGGGCAACCACCTCACGGCACTATTGGATACTCTTTTATCTTTCTTGCCTTTCAGTTCGGCACATTTTGTCCATGCATTGAAACGGAAACAATTGTGCCAACTTTGACATAACGCTAAGCTAAAGGGGAGCAATCATGCCTGGATTTGGAAAATGTCTTGAATTGATGTTAACATTTTTTAATGTATTGTATTGTTGTACGACATACTCTCTTTTGACTGACTTAACCACAGCCACAAGACAGTGTTGTCAAAATGAGAGGTCTGATAACAGTGGCCGGTCAGCATCAAAAGGGCATCTTGGTTATAAACCACAGATAGCATAATCTGGTCACATTGTGCGGGTTCAAGTAGTGGTGAGAGATTTTAAACTGTTTAACAGTGGACTAACATTGTTCCTGACATAAGCATAGCGTCTTCGATGTTCAAATGTTTTAACGACCGAGCGAAGTCAGTTACCACAACGTTCTACGCAAAAGTAAATATAACGTGAGAACACAAACCACGACACTCAAGCCAAAACATGATGAAAATGACAAAATAGTGACTATATACTTTTTATAAATTGTGTGAAAACTTATAAGATATTGATATACCACGTTTTTACTATACATCATTAATCAATAAAGTGCATTGATTTGTTTATAACTACAGTTATTGAATTCTTTAAATGTCCATTTATAATTTTGTCGTGCAGTCAAAGAAATATTAATACTTTAAAATTGGTAGGGAATAGATACGAGCTGTACTCATATATTTATGTAACACCCCTGGAGCATAGGATAGGTGTAGCGAGAAGGTGACTTACCTATCAGAATTCTTCTACAAGCTATCATCGCGAGCTGTGCAGTTAACTACTTGACTTGTCTTGTGTCATCCATACCTTTGGTTCACCAGCTCTCTTCTCCATTTCGAGAACTATTTTCTAAATTTCGATCCAACATCCATCTTGCCACTCTAGGACACACACAGTTGCCTAAGTTACTTCCATTAGACCTTTTTCGTGAACAAACAAACGAACGAACGAACGAACGCACTTTATTTTCAAAAGGTTAAGAATTGGGCACGCAGACCTGTCTTACATTCTGCCCTTCCTCTCTCTGTCATCTTGCATACTGTATCCTTTCATTCGCACATATATTTTGAGCATTATTTAAGCATGCAGTATTATTAAGGTAAAATACAATACATTAAAAAATACATTAATAATATCCAATCATAACCAAATTTAAGTATGTTAAAAAATATATAAAACAATAAAAACATAAAAGAAAGTAATGAACAAAAAGCGAAGAAAAAGACAAACAAACAAAATCCAAACCACACATACAATAAATTACACTATCACTTGAAACATAATCAGATTATGGTGGCATATAATAAGAACTCGTGAAATATTGGAAATCTGTTGTGATAATAGAAAAGGCAGAAAGCGTGAATTAAGTAAAAGTTGTAAAAAGTAGTAATTATAGAAAAAGAAAAATGATACTACCCGTAAATGTCGTAGCTGATGTAGCTGTCGAGAACTTTAAAAGACAAAAGGCTTTTTTTTATTTTATTGTTTATTTTTAAGGTCTTAAATTTCTTGGGCCCTGAACTCGATGATGTTAGGAAAATGTTCCTTCCTCCCAGGCCAGATAAGTGGAACACCTTGTACTGAGAAACAAAACAACTTGTGAAAACATGCAGACATCACTACATGGCCTTGGGCTGAAGGTCGAGAGCCCAAGCGCCGCTGGATCAATAACAACAACAACAACAACAACAACTCGTGGCAAGGCACGTAAATCTGTTAACTTGTCACGGGTTGCCTCCCCCGCTTTGCAGAAGGGGTCCAACAGTGGCCAAAACTCAAGAGTATCTATTATGGGCCTTCAAAGGTGTCTACCTTCGCACAAGATTACTCTTGGCAGAGTGGTAGATGGAAGGATAATGATGCTTCTATCTCAAGGGAGTATACACAAGATATTCAGAAAAGCGAGAATAATGCTGCATTGGCTGAGCACGTTAACTCTATGATCTCCCGACTACTTTTGTGAAGGATTAAGCAATTATTCATTTTAGCTCGTCAAGCCCACACCCCGATTTACTAAGTGGAATTTTTATTATTATGTGTCCCCTTTCTCCTATTCTACCATCCCATCTACTCAGACTTTAACCTCGATGAAGATTAAACTTAGTCCCTCGAGAGAAAACTTTCTTTACATTTAAACTGAATGGCTTTATCTTTATTTTACATTTATATGCAAAGGTTAACAGTACAGATAGAATACGTTTACATTTACATCTCCAATGATTGAAAATTGTTCACAATATAAATTGAATATGTTTTCATTTATACCTACACTTCTTGAAAAGTTTTGAAACTTTCATTAATTTTAAACTGAATATGTTTACATAGACATTTACACTGATTTGAAAATGTAAATATTATACTTAGAATGTACATCATTTCTTTCACCTTTCCCTCTCTGTTCCATATCTAACTTGGGACTACCTATGCTTTTAGTTCTCTGTAAGAAACTAGCAATAAAGCAGTCACCAGCCCTTGCAGTGGTGGTTCATGAAATCATCATTCTATACGCTTAGGTTGCCAGCCTCAAATGACTTGGACATCCACTAGCGATTTTCACATATTAATAGTCACAAGGCAATATATACATATTAGTTGACATGTTAGTAATGAAAAAAATATAAAATGTAAAATGCACAACTTACGTCAATCCTGGCTCACAGGCCTTTTGCTCAGATGAATAAAGTTAAGACACTTGAATCGGCCTCTTACGCGTGTTCTTGGGGTCGTTACTTTTATAAGATAATTCCCTCTATGACTCCGTGTGTTCTCAGTTTCCTCAGTCCCGGTTTCCTTGTTAAAATTATAGAGATTTCCTGGGCTGTCTTGTAAGTCCGTCAAGATTCTCCAATAAAAAGTCCGCCCTGATAAAATTGAATTCTGAATTCTAACTTCTGGCAAGGTCTGGTTGTGTCATCTTGGCAAGAGATTTCTCACAGTTAATTAAAACTGCGAAAAGGTGTGGTTATATTGCCTGCCCTAACTCCGCATCTGTTTGTTATGAAGCTACCTAGGGCTCCAATCATTTCAAACAAAAATGTTTCGTCGTGTAATTTCAAAATATTCCGACATGGAATAATATTGCGCGTAATGCAAAGGTCACGTCTCCCATATATGGCAATAAAATATCCTATGCCTGGTGTACAAACTCACCAACACATCTGTAAACTCATACGACAATGTGTTTCAGATGTAACAACATATTACTTTCAGATAAAGTAATGTCAACAGGAAACGATTATGTCATTCGTGTCTGTCCAAAATGTGTTACACAGACGAGTAATCTTGTTTTCTGTCACTTGAGCACACAACTCAACGCGAAAACTAAGCAGACCAATATGGGTTTTACCTGCGATAATCTCAGCAAAGCTG
>JAMPIV010000985.1:457500-487484 GCA_024509875.1 Oreohelix idahoensis
TTAGCGATGCTACAACATGATGATTGTATGTTTAATAATTGAGATATAAAGAGAGAAGAGAGTGATGATTGTATATTTGATGATTGCGCTATGTTGAGCACAGAGTGATAATTGTATATTTGATTAATGGAATAATTAACATAACTAAGCCGGATGACATCACATATGAAAAAAACCCAGCAATGTGATTGAGAGAAAAAACAAACAGTGTAAAAAAAGAAAATGTAAGAAGGAATATGAAACATGCACTTACACAGTCACGAAACTGGACAGGGCAACACTTCCACATGAGGGACTAACACTTCCAGTTTGTCGGCTGACGTTAGCTGGCCTAGGAAGACGTGCAGGTTGAATTCTTAGAAGGTGACAAGCAAAGTGAAATCCAGATCCTACTCCGCTGTAACTAATGTCTACTCTCCGGAAGCTCTGACAAGAAAAACTCTGTCTCTGGTCGATCACTGTACGTTACTGGGGTTGTCTGGCGAGGGGGCCAGGAAGAATTATAAATATATCCAAGGAAAATGTGCTTGGTGCCACAAGGGCTTGTTCTCTAGAGACTGAATAACCCACTATACTAAGACCATGCAACTGAGCATTTATCCTACTCATCGGGAGAATAAACGTTGCGAGCACAGTTGGAGAAAGCCGTTGGCTGTTGACAAAGTGGATGGTTGGGTACTGCTTTTTTGGGCTCCTTTTTATCCGTACGTTAAAGGCGATGCTGTTATTTTGCTGACCAGCAGAAATTCTACCGGCTGTCGTCCTAAAATTAGACAACACACATACACCGGATTAACCTTTAATTAAGTTATAACCATTATTATCTCTACACCTGCATGCAAAAGTTCAACTCCCAATTCCTCTTGTTTTTTTTTTCACTGTACACACCCCCTGCTTTCAGGCTCCTAGTTGAACTCTGAACCGGCATCAATGTATAATAGGCTTGTATACCTTTCTCGCCGACCGGCCAAGTAGGCCGAGGTAGGCTTCTTTCGCCCGAAGAATTTATGTAATCAACAGTATCTCGCTGTCCGTGGCAGGGGTTGTTTCCAAAATAAGAGTTCCTCGCACTTTTGGTCGGACATTCACCAATACATTATATATGTATACTAATAGTATAGATTTATACTAATAGTATAGATTTATACTAATGGTATAGATTTATATGAATAGTATAGATTTATACTAATAGTAAAGATTTATACTAATATTATAGATTTATACTAATAGTATAGATTTATACTAATAATCAGGCCACCTCTTTTTTTAAAAAAATGATAATGTATAAGAGACAAGGCAGGTACCTCCAAGCATTTACCAAATATTAGAGTGTCATTGAAATTATACAATTTACAAGGCCTTGGGGGTTTTTGTGACGGGTCGGTGGTGGTGGTGTGGTTGGTGTTGCGTTTCCTTAGTTATGGTATTATTATTGAATAATAAATCCACTCTTTAGACATAGCAATGTTGGTTAAAAATGGTTAGCTCTGGGCATCAGAACATCCCTTCGACGTTCTGATTTGCATAGTCTATAGTATTGATTTCCCTTGAGGGAGAGTTATCGTGCTGACAAAGGTAAACACCAACAGTTGTAGAACCGAACCCGCAACGTAAATAAAGGATCAAGCCTTCTGCTTAGAGTCCACATGTATTAAGATTCATACAAAACGATAATCGACATTCACAAAGGTTTCATGTACAATTCAGCGTAACACTTGAATTCCAAATAATATCAGTAAGTATCCGTCCGTGTCAAAACAATGTGTCAGAAGAACATCGTGGCTATATACGTGCGCTGTTGTAGTCAACAGCCAGAAATGAGCACATGAGTTCTTGACATCTGCAAATTGAATCATAATACGATTCTCCTTCCATTATTAGTTTAATTTAATTAATCTCATGCTTAGATTAATTTCCGAACTGACCCTGAAGTCTACATCGATTCATCTATAGAATATAGGCTATATACTCAGCCTTTTTTTTCCTTGGAAGAAATACAAGACACGACCTTCTTGCTTGACGGATAGCGTAACAAAGGCCCTGTAACCAAGTCACCCGGCGTGACCTTCCCAACGCGAATGCGTCATAATCTCCGCATATATTTCGCGTTCACTATACCGTAAAATATCGACATATTCTATAAATATTAATGACCCCTAAACGTTGCGCATGGGTAAACCCCAGCAGACGCTGTCATTTAAAATAACACCGTAACAGATTTCCTGTCAGACGGGGGCAAAAAAAATCTATGAAATAGATTTTTTTTTGAACAATATTAATCAAATTATCAAAAATTTAACAAAACCCGACGTATGACCTATGATGTTCTATCTAGAACAGTGTCGCAGTCATGTCAGTAATATATTATAATAAAATCAACGTCATATTATACATATACCTTATATTAAACAAGGAAATGTCACTGTCACTAACTAATTAACTAATTAATTTGTTGTATGTATAGACTAACTAATAATGTGAGGTGTTATTAAAATTATTCTAACTAACCAAAATTAAAATAATTAATTATAGTATGTAAGTATGGTACTAACTAATTAATATCTAATAGAGGAAAATGAAAAATAGAATACGAGAGTAAAAGAAATAAAAATTGAGAAGTACGGACAATTGAAAACCCAATATTAAAGTATACATTAAATTAGCATGCGTGTGAAAATGAAGTGTAAGGATAGTTACCTAATTAAATTAACGCAATCAGAAGAAAAGAACAGAAAAAATTCATACATTTTAACTATATATATGAAATGTCATAATGTAATATCTATTACCTTAATAATTACACTAATTAAAAGGTTTAATTGGTGTGATATTCTTTTGTTTCATCTTTTCTTAGTATATTTTATTTTTTTATTTCATCACACTTTGACTTTATTATATATTATATACTAATTTAATAACTAGAAAATTTAATAATATTGGACATGAAGATCCAATCGTAGTTACCTCCTGTTGAATTGTATGAAAGTTCATTAAGAATAAAGGTTCATATTATCAAATTATGATTTGATTATCCATTCATTGTTAGTTCCTTTAATAAACTTTGAAAGTTAATTGACTAAGTCATCAGCTTATCTGTCCCTTCTTCATCAGAGATTGTTCCTTTTTAACAGTTTTCAATCGAAATGAGTGATACTCAAAGTGGAATTGAAGTTCAAATTTTCAAACGATCCGTAAAACTTGATATTTTGATCATAATAGTTTATTTCGAAATGTCCTTATTTAGGTAGGAAGTCCAACTGAATTGTTGTATATTCTGACTTGATATCAATACCGTTCATTGCAAATGTAATGCTTGACTAGTCAGAAAATTTTCTCGAAATTGTGGTATTCATTCAGAATCCGTAGGATGTCTGGACAACGTGTCGGCTATGACGTTTTCAGTTCCAGGTATCGACTGTATCTCGAATTCGTAGGGTTGCAACGTAATAGCAAATCGTGCAAGTTTAGCACTTTTATGGTTTGAGCGACGTAATGCTGCCACTGATTTCTGATCAGTCTGGATCAGGAATGGAGATCCCAGTAAGAATTTCTCTAACTTGGTAATTGCCCAGATTACGGAGAGCAATTCTCGATCCACAGTGGAATATTTCATCTCCGGAGGTTTCAGTTTGCGTGAGATATACATTACGGGGTGAAGGACATCACCATGATATTGCAGTAGACATGCCCCGAGTCCGTAATTACTCGCATCTGTACGTAGAACAAACTTTTCAGAAGCATCTGGTAAACTTAAAACAGGTGGGCATGAAAATATTTTTAAGATAGTGCGAAAAGTTTTGTCACATTCGTCGGTCCAATTTATCCTTAAAGGCATGTTCTTCTTTAGTAACGAAGACAGGACAGCCGTGATGGATGATAGGTGAGGTACAAATCTGCTATAGTATTGGATTAAACCTAACAGACTCCTAACCTGTTTCTTCGTTTGAGGAACAGATAAATTTAATATTTTAGAAACTGTACTGGGAATTGTTTGGATACGTCCCGATCCAATAATGTGCCCCAGGAATGTTATCTCATTACACGCTATTTGAATTTTAGTTGGTTTAGCGGTTAAATTGTTATCCCGCAATATTTCCAAAACTGATTTAAGACCCAAAAAATGTTCCTCAAATGATGAACTAAACAAACATATGTCGTCAATATAGGTAATTATGTCTGATCTACCTGCTAAAATTTTTCGCATCATGCGAATAAAGGTAGCTGGAGCATTCATTAGCCCAAAAGGCATCACGTTCCACTGGTAAAGACCTCGTGGAGTTGAGAATGCTGTGTAGTATTTGGCTCTTTCGGTTAGTGGAATCTGCCAATAACCTTTAGTTAAGTCAATTTTAGTGAAAAGTGTAGCATTGGATAGACGAGGAAGTAAATCGTCAAGGATAGGATGTGGTTCGCTATCCGGTACTGTCTGCGCATTAAGTTTCCTATAGTCAACACATAAACGTATGTTGTTGTCTTTTTTCCGGACAATGACTAAAGGAGAAGAAAATGGAGATGTACTAGTCTCAATAATACCTAATGATATCATCTGTTCGAGTTCCTGAGATGTCTTACTCAGAAAATGTAGAGGTACAGAATAAGGATGAACACGAATTGGTGTATCATCGTTCAGAATAATATCGTGACTAATTACAGATGTGCAACCCGGTACATCAGTTAACACATCAGGGAAAGATTGTAGAAGATCAGCAACGCGTTGATGCTGTTGCGGTGTAACCGTAGAAGAAATGGTCACATCACGCCAAGATTCAGTAGATTGGACAGTAAGTACAGGTAAAGGCATCTGCACTTCAGGAAAAGAAGATTCTTCCTCCTGTATAACAGATAGATTAGAATAGTGACAAGTAGATACAGTATTGTCATCTAATTCATGAAAAATTGACTGTAAGTGTATAGGACGTGTATGAAATTGCTTGAGCATATTAATATTGAATATCTTTCTGTGTCCCTTGATATCTAAGACGTAATCAACGTCTGAAATTTTATCAGTAACCTTATAAGGACCAGTCCATGAGATCAATAACTTATTGTTATTGTGAGGGAGTAATACATAAGCCTCATCGCCTAGGAATAATTGACGTAATCTTCTAGATCGATTTTGTATAGATCGAGCCTTAGCTTTTGCAGCCTCAGAAGAAGCTGTTGCCAATTGGCAAGACTCAATAATATTATTTCGAAGATTAATCACATACTCATAAGATGACTGAGTGTCCTGAGTCATCTCTGCATCAATTAATAAATCTTTTATCAGTCCCATAGGACCTCTCGGAGGGGCACCAAAAACTAACTCAAAGGGAGAGAAGCCAGTTTGTTCATGTGGCACCTCTCGGTAAGCAAATAGGACAGCTGGGAGTGCTCTGTCCCAGTCCTGAGGGTGTTTAACAGTAACCTTATGTAAAAGTTGTTTAAGCGTACGGTTAAGTCTTTCAACTGCACCGTTACTCATGGGATGATAAATACTACTCAAATTCCTATCAATGTTCCAGGTTTTCATTACCTCCTTCATGGTATCGGATATAAACTGCGACCCATGATCAGATAATAATTTTCTAGGAAACCCTATTCTAGAGAAAATTAGATGTAATGCATCAGCTACATCTGTGGTAGTGGTTGTCTTCAATGGAATGGCTTCTGGCCATCGTGTGCAAAAATCAATGCACGTGAGAACAAATCTATGTCCTCTCGCAGATGGTAGAAGTGGACCAATTATGTCTATGGCCATCTTGTCAAAAGGTCGTACTGAGATATCGCAAGCCTGAATAGGCGCCGTGTGAAAAGCTCCACGTGCTTTCACTTCCTGGCATGTAGTACAAGAACGTACATACTGCGAAATATCACGTGACACTCCTGGCCAAAAGAATGAAGATAATACTCGAGATCGTGTTCGAGTATATCCCATATGTCCTGCACACTGCGAGTCATGCGCGTGTTGAAGAATGTACCGTCTAAAAGCAGCCGGTACCATCACTTGTTGTTTTACCAGTGATTTATCACTAAAACATCTAATTAGTATATCATTTTTCATAATAAACCAATGTTTGTTCTTATTACCTGAAGGTAAATTATCAACCTTATTAACTAGGTTAAAAAATGTAATTAGAGATTTGTCATTTTTTGTTTGTTAGTAAATGATTCCCTGTCAATAGGTGAATTGACCTCAATATCCTCCTGTTTTTCTGCATCCATCTTATTATCATTGACACTCTCCATGAGCTGAGTCTGAGCTCTAGTCGTCACGGCGTTTCCAGTGCATAGATTGTGTCTCTCCCATTCAATAATATCTTCTGGTGAACAATCCTTGCTGCCGTGTATGCGACCCACCATAAGGTCTGCTATTGGCTTTTTCAGCATGCATACCTTCACGTTACCTGTGAAAAAAGGTGTGTTAACATGGATAATAGCTGTGGGGTAAAACTCAATAGTTCCCCCAAAAGTCATGCAACGGACATATTCCCCCGTTGCACAGCTAGGATGTACTAGCGACTGTCGCACTCCAATGGTTGTGGACCCCGAATCTCTCAATACAGAAATACAGAACCGTTTACTATCCCTCTGTTAAAAATCAGAGAGCCTGTTCCATCATTGGCTGCAAGACCTACTTCTGGTGTAATGTGTCCGCAGTTTAGCACTGTCTCCTTTGCCTTCTGAAAAATAAGATTGCATTGTGGGCAACTATTTGCCACGTTATAATTTATAGCAAAGCATGCAGCAGAAGAATTCATTGTATTATCGTTAGGTAGAACCTGAACCTTAGGGGTGATATCATTTGTCACTGCTGCCCCGGTATTATGGTTATAATGTGAAGATCCACGAGAATGAGAACGATTACGAGAATAATTAGTTGAATTATCTCGTTGTCGTCTATTATAATTGTTATCTCGATGTCTCGAGTTATAATTATCGCTATTCTTCCAATTTTTACCATTATTATAATGATATGACCGATTATAACTTGAGTTACGAGGATTACTGTTGTATCTTGACTGAGGTGAATAATTTCTGGTTTGTTGTCTTCCTCTATTAAAGTTATTGTTAAAGTTATTCTGTCCCTTATGAAAATTAATGTCATAGTTTCCTTTGAACCTACCTCTGTCCACACTGTGTGTTCTAGGTTTGTGTTAAACTCTGTTTAGTTGTTTACTCATACTGGCTACAAGTTGCTGAATCACGCTTTATTTGTTAAATGACGTGAATGTCCACCAGTTGATAAATGTAGATGTTGGGACTGGTGTAGTAAAGTGTAACGATTGTCAACTCATTAAACCCAGCACAGTTTTGGTCATACAGGTCATCTTGTCCTGGAACGTGATGAGGCTCCGACAAGAATGTGAGTGTAGACAATGAGTGTGTATCTGAATGTCAGAACGCGAATGGTAGAATGATTCGATAGAGTTGACAGGTTGGTAGTACATCACTCATACTCACACTGTTCGAATTCAAGAAGTACTGGAACTACGGTGGTCTTTTTATAACATTTAATGGGACGCACACTTGGACAGTACGTGTATGGTTACAGGAACAAATGTCGACATAGACAGCATAATGTTGATCACAGGAATATCATCTTAAGTTAGCATTCATGCTTGGCAAATATCATAATGGAGCATTCGTAAATAAGCATTCAGAGTTCCATCATGTAAATCATCTGGCTTTACTGACTGGGCACGTCAGACCATAACCAATATATAGGAAGGCTCCTAGACCTAACCTCGTCTAGTGAATATCCCTTCACGTAAAGTTCAATATATATATTTTCCATAAAGATATAGGAATCCCAGACATGGGTTCTCACATGTAGCAGTGATCTCTTGGTTCATCGAGCGATAGTACAGGCATCCCTTTTTCTCACTCGATAAATACAAAGTATATGAATTTCAACATGGCTGTTCTTCTCTCGTGAGTTTCACTCACTATAGGACCCAGACCAAAATTGGTCATTCGTTAAATGTCCTCATTTCTTCATGACTTCTATCATAGAAGTAATTGAATAATATCATATAATCTAGTGCTGATACATAGGAATGTCGTCTTCCTTTGAATAAATATTCTTTTCAAAAGTACCACTGTGCATCTGTTTATCGACAACGATGGCGAAGCCCAAGTTCATAATAAATTGTGGTTTTACCTTTCTATGCGAAATATAACTTTGCCATTCCTTGGCAAAAGAGAATAAACACTGGGGTAAAGTACATACAACATGTCTAAATGACTATCACTTTTCCCCATCTACTTATAGATCACTTTTTTCGGCGATAGGCCGGCTACAACAAAATTCGACATCTCGACAGGATGACAGCCATGAATCACACCCCCTGCTAGCGATACTTCCGCTGCATAGCCTTTGACCTTTTCTAGCGACAACCAACATAGTTCGACTTAGAAATGTAAAGATATCCATATATAAGACAGACTCGTCCTACTCATACAAACACTACGTATAAATTCAGGCCATAGATATACTGAAGCAAGAACAATCTATTCCTACCCAGCCAAAGAATAAATCGCAGTAGGCCTAGACTCGTCCGCGGAGTCCGATCGAAGATGACGGAACTACTTTCAAGGGAAGTAACTCAAAAATGACTTCTCCTTAAGCACTTAAAAAAGGAAATACTTTGTTTACAAAATATTTGCGAACATAATAAGTATATAAATGTATTATATTGCAAGATAGTAAAGATTGCCCTTTACAGTCTTACCACACCTCCCGGGAAAAAAAAATAAAATTTTTTTTTTTTTAAATACATCTAGGAGCAACGTAGAATAGGCTCACAACGCAAGAATACTGCGCAGATGAAAATATCAGGAATAACTATAATTCCTAATATGACCGGTGAGAATATATCTCAAAATCTGAGAGAAATTGTTTCTCTACGAATAAATGTTTCCAGGAAGGTGTGATGTACGTATAATACAATTCTGGTAATTATACAATGCATACCAAAAATTCACACTATAATCTTAAATTTATGATTTATGAAGAAACAATCATCAAAGAACAGCGGTGAATAAACATCAATAAACCGCTAAGTAGCGATACCATCATTCTATTATTAAATTACAAATGTGTATCTTAGTAAAGAAACAAAAAATAACTGTTGTAAAGTTATACATATTAAAAAGATCCAATATTTAACAGTTAAGTGGCATCATGTGGGCATCTGGACAGAATGTCCGCCATCACATTTTCTGAACCACGGATAGCTCGTACCGAGAAATGAAAAGGTTGAAGAGCGATTGCGTATCGAGTTGATCTCGAGCTCTTCAAGTTCTTACTTTGGATAGCCGTAAGAGCTTTTTGGTCAGTTTCCACTACGAAATGCGCGCCCAGAAGGAATCTTTGGAGTTTGAGAATTGACCAAACCATTGCCAATAATTCACGGTCTAAAACCGAGTAATTCCTTTCTGCAGCATTAAGTTTTTCTGGATATATACATTACAGGATGCAGAGTTCCAGAGTACTCTTGCATTAGTGCCGCTCCAATCCCAGTGGATGAAGCGTCACTACGAAGAACAAATGTCTTATCTGTTGTAGGTAACACTAAAATAGGTGGTGATGAAAACATAGTTTTGATCTTCTCTAGTGAAGATTGGCATTCATGAGACCAGTGAACCATGTTAGGCGACCCTTTCTTTAATAGTGTAGAGAGAGGTGCCATGATAGAGGACAGATTCGGAATGAAACGTCCATAAAATTGTATGAGACCTAAAAGACTTCGCACTTGCTTTTTAGTCCTAGGGATAGAGATGTTAAGTATCTTAGTGATATTATGGTCTTCTGTCTTCAAGAAACCGTGACCTACTCGATGGCCTAAGAAAGCAATTTCGCTAAAGCCAATACAAGCTTTGGATGGTTTTGCTGTCAGGTTATACTCACGCAGAGTTGATAATAATTCAACTAACCCTGAATAGTGATCTTCCCAAGTATCGCTGAAAAGACAGATGTCGTCTAGATAAGCAATGACATCTGACCGATACGATAGGATTCGACGCATCATGCGTACAAATGTAGCTGGTGCGTTCATAAGGCCGAAAGGCATAAAATTCCATTGGAAAAGGCCTCTGGGAGTAGAGAAAGCGGTAAGAGGTTTGGCGCGTTCGGATAATGGAACTTGCCAATATCCTTTAGACAAATCAAGTTTAGTGAAAAAATGCGATTTAGAAAGACGAGTAAGTAGCTCTTCTAGTAAAGGCATAGGTTCAGCATCGAACTTCGTAACTTGATTCAATTTGCGATAGTCAACGCAAAGACGTATGTTATTGTCTTTTTTTCGAACAATAACCATCGGCGAAGAATATGCAGAAGTGGATGGTTCGATTATTTGTAAATCTATCATTTCATCCAACTCCTTTTCAACCTGTGTTTGGAAATGTATAGGGATAGGATAAGGTCTAACCCTAATTGGAGTATGTTCAGTTAGAACAATGTCATGCTCAATGACATGAGTTTGTCCAGGGATGTCAGTGAGGACATCCTGAAATGTTTGTAACATAGACGAAACTTGTCGCCGTTCTCCTAGAGACAAATCAGGAGAAACAGTAACGTCTTTCCATGATTCACTAGAATGAAGTGGGATCATTGGAAGCGGAAGATTAACATCCGAAAAACTTGTTTCCTCATCCTGTATTACAGACAGTGATGAGTAATGACCATGTTTGACATGAGAATCGTCCGTTGCCTGGAAAATAGGCTGTAGATAGTCAGGACGTTCATGGAACTCCGTAAGCATATTGATGTGGAAGGTTTTATGCTTCCCGTTGATATCGACGATGTAGTCAACATCTGAAATTTTCGATATTATATCGTACGGACCTTTCCAACTAATAAGGAGTCTATTTTCACGACAAGGTAGCAAAACAAATGCTTTGTCACCAGGACAAAGTTGTCGTAAAGTTCTCTTCTTATTAGCAAATTGTCTTGCCTTCTGCTTAGCAAATTCAGAAGAGGACGTTGCCAATTTGCATGCTTCGATAATCTTTTGTCTCAGCGCGATGACATACTCGTAAGAAGATTTTGTGTCATCGTCAATATTGTCAGCTGTTATAAGATCATGCAGCAAAGACATTGGGCCGCGCGGTCGCGCGCCAAAGACAAGTTCAAAGGGAGAAAACCCTGTATGTTCATTGGGGACCTCTCTGTACGCGAAGAGGGCCGCGGGTAAAACCCTATCCCAATCTTGAGGATGATCCTCAGTTATCTTCCCTAATAAGTTCTTAAGTGTTCTATTTAGTCGCTCGACCATCCCATTGGACATAGGATGATAGATGCTACTCAAAGATCTCTCTATCTGTAGAGTAGACATTACTTGAGACATGGTATCCGATATCAGTTGGGTGCCATGATCTGATAATATTTCTCCGGGGAATCCCAGCCGAGAAAATATAAGCCAAAGAGCATCTGCAATGTCAGCGGTAGTAATGCTCTTTAGAGGGATAGCCTCTGGCCAACGTGTGCACATGTCTACACACGTTAAGATAAACTGATGTCCTCTAGCAGATTTGATCTTGAATGGACCAATGATGTCTATCGCCATTTTCTGGAATGGACGAATAGGAATATCTGCAGCCTGAATAGGCGCAGCATGACGAGGACCTTTGGATTTGACTTCTTGACATACTTTACAGGATCGACAATAGATCCGTATGTCCTTGTTCACAAAAGGCCAAAAGAAAGCCGCAAGAACTCTTGACTTTGTACGGGAAAAACCCATGTGACCAGCACACTGAGAGTCGTGTGCATGTTGTAAGATCTTAACTCTCAAATTCTTGGGTACAAGAATCTGAGAATGACTTGACTTAGTGGAGTCTTGCACCATACGTACAAGTACGCCATTCTTCATTGTAATCCAAGATTTACAATTTGAATCTTTATTCGGATCACCTTTCGTTACAAGAGTGAAGAATTTCTTAAGAGTCGGATCTTCTTCTTGTTGTTTTATAAACGAGTCACGAGAAATTACCAAGGGATCATCTTGGTTATGCACTTCATTATCTTCAACAGATGAAGTTTCAGGCATATTGAGAGCTTGAGCTCTAGTGACTACTGCATTAGCAGATTGCATATTTTGATTTTCCCAAACGGAAATTTGCTCCGGAGTGCATTCTTTGACTCCGTGAATGCGACCGATGATAAGATCAGCGATCGGATTCGGCAAAAGACATGCGTGTACATCTCCTGTGAAGAAAGGAGTAGCAATCCTAATGATAGCGGTAGAGTATTTCTCTATGGTGCCGCCAAATGTTACGCATTTGACTACTTTGCCTGTAGAATGAGAAGGATCTATGAGTGACTGCCTAACCCCAATAGTTGTGCATCCAGAATCAAAAAAGTACTGAGACTGGATTGTCATTTACTAAACCTTTGTGTAAGACAAGAGAACCTCTCCCATCATGCGCGATTGACGCAGGAGAGCGGGAAGAGGATGGCCACAGCTTAAAGTAGACACTGTGGTTGGCTCAAATAATGTTTTGCATTGGGGGCACTGAGATGCTCTCCCAAAATCAAAAGCGGCACATGCCATATTATTAGAGTCATCATTATCTTTATTTTGTTTATAGGCTTCGTGGGACTCTTGCTGTGCAGAGTTCGCCTGGTAATGAGCTTTATGTTTTTTTTGAATTGTGCTCTACCTCTGTTATTATTGCCTCTGTACTTATCATTGTTTCCACTATTATAACCTCTACTCGGGTTTGAATCATAGCTCCTTTGGTTACTATCATCATATTCATTATAATGAGTATCTCTGTAATTATGATCTTGTTGTCTCCATGAAGGAAAACTTGGATAGTTTCTAGAATGACTTCCTTTGCGAAAGTTCCTGTAATTATGACCACCCCTGAATCGAGGGCTGTCAGCTCTTCTCCAGGTATTCGAAGAAGAACCCTGAAATGATTGGTTACCTTGGTTCTGATAACTGTAATAGTTACCTTTTTTATTAAACTTATTTTGAGGTCCTTGGAATTTGTGAGAGTGATTAGGGTTGTATGGTGTTGCAGAAGCAACTGGCATACCTTCTTTAACCTTACTGTTGCTAATAGCTACGTCCGGATGTGCAGTGACGTATTGGGTACAATACTGTTCCATTTCTTTTAGAGACTTAGGTTTACGCTCATGTAAGAATTCGAGGAAAGGTTTATTTATACTTGACATAATCTTGTCTCTGAGTATCAAGTCCATAAGGGCTTCATAAGTCTTTTCTGTTTTGGATAGCTCAATCCAACGATCAAATGTAAGACGTGTCCTTGCAATGAATTCTGAGAATTCTACACCTGCCTCAGGCACCATTGTCTTAAACAACTTCCGATAACCCTCTTCAGACAACTGATACTTCTTTAATAAGGCTGCCCTAATAACCTAATAAACTGTAAAGTGCAATCTTTACTATCTTGCAATATAATACATTTATATACTTATTATGTTCGCAAATACTTTGTTTACAAAATATTTGCGAACATAATAAGTATATAAATGTATTATATTGCAAGATAGTAAAAATTGCCCTTTACAGTCTGTTATGATTATGATATGCCATATTGGAGGCTACAGGAAGTGGTTCTCTTATCAACGAGCCAGAAATATTAGCATTCGGATGAGCTGTGCAGTAATTTAAAGAAATTTTTTCTAACTCATCAATAGATTCTGGTTTTCTTTCTTGCAGATAAGCAAAGAATGGTGAGCTGACAGAAGATAATACTTTATCCCTCAATAATAAATCAACTAATTTGTCGTAAGATTTGTTGACACCTGCCAGTTCAACCCATCTGTTAAAAGTATTGCGTATGTTAGCAATAAAACCTGTGAAATCTTTATTGTTATCTGGCAACAAACTTTTGAAACGTAATCTACATGCCTCTTCGTTCAAGTGGAAACGACGTAATAACAACGTCTTAATGGCCTCATAATCTGTTGCTAATGTAGGATCAATGTTTTGTGCTGCACTTGCTGGTTCGCCATCCAGAAATTCCTTAAGTTTAAGTGCCTATGCAGTCTTGTCAAGGTTATTGACCTTACATATATCCTCAAAGCGCGCCAGCCATGATGATAGGTCATCCACGTGTAACTTGAATGGTGGTAGTTTAAAGTAATAATTGCCCTTAAGTCGGGTGGATGAAGATCCAGATTGAGCATTATCATTTTGGCTTGCTGCAGCACTCTGCGAATTAAGTTTTGCTGTTTCCAATTTAAGCCGTTGCAATTCCATTTCTTGCTGTAGTATGATTTCTTGTCGTTTCAATTTATTCTCTTCTTCAATCCGTAGGATTTCATCTCTTGCTATCTTTCTTTCTTCTTCTTGTCTTAATTCTTCTCTCTCTGCTTTAGCAATAGTTTTCTTTTCAGCCTCTTTTCTTTCAAGTTCCTCCATCTCTGCCTTAGCAATAGCTTTCCTTTCCTCCTCTTCTGCTTTAGCAAAAGCTTTCTTTTCAGCCTCCTTTCTGTCAAGTTCTTCCATCTCTGCCTTATATCTTGCCAGTTGTTGTTCAGCAAATTCAAGGAGTGCCTCTCCCTTTTTATTACAATCTTTTCCAATTTTAATGAAATGGTCCAAGGTAAGCATTCTTGGAGTTAATTTATTTAAGTATTCAATTACTTATGTCTTGTAATCACCAATAGAATGTATGTAGATAATTATAATTACTCAACGAATGAATAATTAATACAAGAAATTGCAATATTCCTGTATTGTTATGTATAAGTTCCACAATCTATAATATTTTGTAAAAATATTATATATATATACTCACTGATATCTATCATAAATAGTTATGATAGTTAGTTATATGAGCTGCTGAAATTATATCAAGCGCTTAATATTAATATTTAATAATTATGTGTATTATCCCCAAATAATTAGTCTTAATTGTCACTAAGTTCACAATATAGTACTGAGAAAGTGTACTAATTTATATTAAATATGTATTAATATGTTATAAAGTTTTAATAATTAATCATTAGATATTATGCCTTAGTCATGAGGCATAAAGTGCATTGCCCATTTCTAGGACCACTAATGCAAATATGTGCAAAATCCCTAATTCCTCATCAAAGTTGATAAAAATTTAATCATATTCATCTACACTATTATTAATGGCATTAATATTAAATTATAGAAGGATGAAATGAATACAAACAATACAATGGGTTAACCAAGGATTACAGAACAGTAGCACAATACAAAAGTGACATTTTCACAAAAATAAATGATATTATAAAACCAAGTTTAGTAACAGGAAATGTAGAAAGGTGAAGGTTAACTGAGGGAAACGAACATATTTGGCACTAAGAATGATGACGTCACAGGACTCATTTGACGTTAATACAATACATTTAATTAAAATTAAAGATAGCTAGATCAGAATAAACAAGATAGATTACGAACATAAGACTTTAAATGAATAAAAATAAGAACCAAATACATCAGAAAACAACAGTTATAACATGACTATACACCTAACATGCAAAGTGAATTAATGCAAGTCCGAACGAACCGATCACCCATAACGATAATTCGACGCTTTCTTCGCGAGGTGCTATTAATTCACAGCCTTAGGAACATTCAGAATGAATATCGGCATCCTGAGAGCCATTTTATTCATTATGAACCGCCGCCCAACCATACCCGCTACATGAAAAACGGACAGAAACAATATTTAACACGGATACATAGAAAAAAGAACATGGCATTATTTGGATAAACAGGACGAAATAGTTTAACCTTTAAAATCAGTGACTTATCTTGTTTTGGCGGTAATATCGTACATTATATGCTTCGCCGACGGACTCTAGAGCTTGTTTGTATCATTGAGAAAGTCAGCAATAGGTTTCCTTTGATGTTTGACAGCTTCAAATAAGTTTGTTCGAAGGACATTGTCAGCTGCTGGCTTTTCCAACCGTTCATACTGTCGTGAAGGGCATGACGTCACCGGTGTTTATGCAAATAATGTTCGTTTCGGCTCGAAAGGACAAATGTCTCATTTTTTTGTGGTTCGTTCTTTTGAAAAAATTCCAAAACCACTAATGGCCACCAGTTGTGACGGGTCAGTGGTGGTGGTGTGGTTGGTGTTGCGTTTCCTTAGTTATGGTATTATTATTGAATAATAAATCCACTCTTTAGACATAGCAATGTTGGTTTAAAATGGTTAGCTCTGGGCATCAGAACATCCCTTCGACGTTCTGATTTGCATAGTCTATAGTATTGATTTCCCTTGAGGGAGAGTTATCGTGCTGACAAAGGTAAACACCAACAGTTGTAGAACCGAACCCGCAACGTAAATAAAGGATCAAGCCTTCTGCTTAGAGTCCACATGTATTAAGATTCATACAAAACGATAATCGACATTCACAAAGGTTTCATGTACAATTCAAATGATATCCCAGTTTCAACTACAAAACAAAAAACCAAATGTCGGTTACCCCTAAACAGAAATTGAATCCGTTGGAATTATCGCTCAGCGAAGGTGTCCGGGGGATTCTTTCATAGTAATTGAATCTGAGTAACTGGAAGATAATAATCCACTTTGCGTGTCCGGTTGTCGTTGCTGCAAGTAACGAATGGATTTAAAGAACTCGCTTAAATATCACAATAGTTTCTTATTTATGCTTCTGATGTCATGCAGGTGGATACAGTAGCGGTGTCGCGAGAGGTTCAGATGTTATTAAAATATAAGATATCCTGGACAAAAAGGTGTATCAGATGATACCAGGATAGTGCCAGATAAGAGTCTGGTCTTATCAGTAATACCCCCTTCTCTGAAGAGAGTAAGGGTGTATAGACAATAAAGGTAGGGTCAAGCTATGTAAGTTACCAGAGAGGATGGTAAAGTATTTCTGTGATACCCTAACTGATACCTCTCCTGATCCTCCTTTATTAATATGTTATTTATTATTGTATTTAACTCTGTTAGGGGTAATTAAGTTTAAATACATTCACCAACAAGAACTGTAACTTAACTTAAATAATGTAAGAAAGTCTGCTGGTGAATATTTACAATTTAATTGTACATATACTCTTTTCTATTTTGAAAAGGTTTAAAACCAAAGATTTTACAACAGTAAATAAATAAAACAGTTCAACAAATGTTTTTCACTTGGGTGAAAATGTCTATCATCTTGTAGACAAAATTAGCTTGCTTGATCATTCATTTGAAGAATTATTATTATTATAAGTTTATTGAAACTCTATACTATTATGGTCATCACAAACTGGATGCGTTTATGTTTTTGATGAGTATGGATAAGCTGGACAGTTGCCTTAAACAACTTAGCTGATTCACTGCAGATGGCTCCCTTTAATGCTGGATAGAATCTTCAGATGAAATCGTTCCAGTAGCTACACACGTTATGACTGGCCTGCTATCATAGACTGGCACTGCATTCGTTGTAACGTTAGTACTAGGAGCCTCTTCTGATTTGTAGACTTTAGGTTAAAGGATTAAACCTGCAATGAATTCAAACGCAATCCTTGTATTTGTCTATCCATATCCCTCTATGACACAGATGGGGACGATAGACAGTTTCAGAATAGCGTGCTAGCAGATGCACAAGGTATAGTATAGTAGCAACAATAATTTTAATTCAATGTGATCATAATTTTCTTCTATCTTCTTAATCATCATTCGTTTCCCATGATTCGCCTCCATACAATAATTTGGTTGCGAATAAAACTACTAAGTAATAGGTCAAATTATACAGTACTACAATCCCTTTCATCTTTCCTTATGTTCCTGGTAGGTGTCTCATTCCATTCAAGAAATACTTCTTTAAATACATTTCCTAACTTACAGACACAATTGACCATCTTTCTCAATATATTAATATTTCCGAAGGCGGGCTTAGCCTCTAGAATTACACATGAGTCTGTAAGTTTCATCAGTACACACTGTCCATTCCTAACACATTTTATACACGCCGTATCGCACAGATGGATTAATCAATATAATTACACGCACACACACACACACACATATATAAATATATATATAAGCACATTAAAAACGCACCACTATTATATATACTGATGCCGAGAAGCTGGGAAAAAAGTGTGGGAATGGATTTTCCCCGTGTTTGTCATGAGGTAGAGAACGAATGGCTGCTGGAATGGAAAGTGCATGATTCAACCCACGGGTTTGTGTACAGACTACATGAAAACAATGAAAGTTACACGTGCAACACGATTCCCAACAGCTATGACCCTGAAAATGTGTACGCGTTGTGGCAGTATATTCGGTATAAAAAGGCCGTTGAGACAAAACACCCAGTACATGTGCTTGAAATGCCACTACTATCTGAAAACGACCGATAACGAGCCATTGGTATGTTGGAGACCGGAATGAGCTCGCGGGCCATTGCCAGAAGGATGAATTGCCACCACAGCACTATTGTACGTCTCAATGAACGTTACGGAACCACTGGCAGTGCCCGGGATAGACTTCGGAGTGGCCAACCACGAGTTACTACCCCTGCGCAAGATCGTCATATTGTGCTGAGTCACCTAAGGAATCGTTCTCTCCCGGCAAGTCAAACAGCAAGAGCAATA
The DNA here is from genome assembly GCA_024509875.1 of Oreohelix idahoensis. Taxonomy (NCBI): domain Eukaryota; kingdom Metazoa; phylum Mollusca; class Gastropoda; order Stylommatophora; family Oreohelicidae; genus Oreohelix; species Oreohelix idahoensis. Next base: position 476,049 of record JAMPIV010000985.1, read on the forward strand.
GTGGGTAGACGTGGGCAAGTCTTTCGAATGACAGTCATACGACGACTCAGAGATACAGGCCTTACTGCAAGACGACCTTATGTTGGGCCAAACTTGACTCACAGACATCGTCAGCAGCGCCTGCAATGGGCAGAGCAACATGTCAGATGGACTAGACTGCAGTTGAATGCTGTCCTATTCACAGAAGAGAGCAGATTCAACATATCCTTTGCTGATGGACGTATGCGGATTTGGCGACGGTGTGGAGAGCGCTTTGCAGATTGCTGTGTTCGTCAGCACAACCGATTTGGAGGTGGCAGCAATCACATTTGGGGGGGATTCAGTTTTCACCATCCCTTGCCTCTTCACGTCTTCCGTGGAAATGTTAATGTTGTGACATATCGAGATGAGGTTCTAGATGCATTAGTTGCTCCTGCGTTCACAAATTATCCAGACTTGCAGCTTCTCCAGCAGGATAAAGCACGTGTGCACACCGCATGCATTACGCAGCAATATCTACAGCAGCAGAACAACACACACAGACTAGCCCTTAATGGTTGATTAAGGTCTGCTTTACAGGTACAGAAGGCAAACACTTGCTTTAACATATGCTCTTCTTTCCCCCGCTTTCTGTGTCTTTCAAATAATAATGACTAACCGAGTTCGTTAGGCAAGTCTATATATAGTCTGACCTCGGACATACGAGATGGAATCCCCGAGGAATGCAATAACTATCATAAAATATGGGTACCATTTTGCCTTTAATACAATGTAGGAAAACTACTTTCTTTATTATCTTCGTTATTCCTGATGCAATTTTAGTCATTTAAAACTTACATTATACTTGGAATTAAGCTTTACATATCTATGTAATAATCTTTTTGGCTACTACTTGCATTTTCTGTTATGCATAGTTTAAACTGCTAAATTTAGGCCAACCTGAAGCTTCGAATGCATTTAACCTAAGATTTCTCCCGTCCTATAATATTATTAGTAAAAGTATTACTACTTACTGGTAGAGTAACATCCCTAATATTGTTTTGATAACCTTTGCCAAGTGGTACTTCTTCCATACTGCTGTAGTAAAATTCCGAAGTTAATCATGTTACACAAATAGGGTCTTGCCATCTTTATTTTCCTAGCTGTAGTAAACACAGGACCAAGAAAACGTTTTCATTGGTCAGAGTATTTTATCTTTCTACCATGTATGGCACGCGGTATGGTTAGAGTTATTTAGAATTCGTGAAGTGAGACAGACGTCATTTCACGACAAGCGGCAAACTTTTCCCGTGACAAAGTCGCTGCAACTTTCGCTTCTTCCATGATACGACAGGATAAAAGAGTTCCTAGCTCACCTCTGACAGGGAGATTTCTACGGCACGGTCGGGTATCAAAGGGTTAGCCCGAGAGAGCCAGCGGACAAGAAAAGCGTTGCGCGACAGTGGTCTTATTTCGTTCGTCGATTTCAAACGGCTGTAGGGACATCAAGCCGACCGACATTAGAGAATATGTTGTCGGCTAATGTAAAAGAAACGAGAGCGCACATGTGAATGCGTCCTCCAGCGGATGTCAAGATCAGGACTGACGTTTAGAAAATGCGCGACAATGCTCCAAAGTGCCAAGAAAATTAAAATGATCACAATAAAGAGAACATATAAAAGACTATAAAGACTATGTACACAATGAACAGATCTTATAGAGGACAGATTGATGCTTTATAAACGCTATAATGAGAGTATACATGCCCCCTTGTACTACGCAGGGGTCTTTAATGTGTCAAGAAAGAATAGTATTACTGTTCTCACATGCGTGTCGTACAAGGCAACTAATATAAGGTTTTTCACGGGGGACTGGCAACCAAAGCATGTAAAAAACATTGCTACAGATACCACCACTGTAAGGGAATGTGAATGCTTGATGTTTGTTTCCTGCAAGGGGGACAACTCCAGTAGTGTCTCCATGATCCATAAAGATCGAGTAGGAAAATTATGATAATGAAAGTATATACAGGGCAGAATGAGAGAATATAGAAGGCAGATTGATGATTGTGAGGGCAGATTGATGATTGTGGGGCAGATTGATGATTGTGAGGGCAGATTGATGATTGTGTACGCGATAATGAGAATATTCAGAAGGCAGATCGATAATTACGCAGTCGATAATGAGAATATTCAGAGGGCAGGGAATGTTGATTACATACTTGATGATTATAGCGTATTATTCTTCTTCTTTGATCCTTAGCCGCCGACCGTCAAAGCACTCAGTGGCCATCACACCTAGTGGCGTCTTGTAGGGCAACAACAAATTGATTCCACTTTGCTCGGTCGGCGGCCATCCTTCGTACAGTGCCCCAACTCTGGTTCATTATTTGCATCTCAGCCTCCACAGTCCTCCGCCAGGTTGTTTTTGGTCGGCCTCTCTTTCGTTTTCCTTCAGGGGTCCAAAGCAAAGCTGTTCTTGTGATCGCATCGGGGTCTCTTCTGAGGACATGGCCAACCCAGCTCCAGCGTCTGCCAGCTATGATGGTGTGCATGTCATCTTGCTTGCTCCGAGTAAGCAGATCTTGGTTGGTGATGGTATTCGGCCAAAAGATTCGGTGAATTTTTCTTAGGCATGTTGTGTGAAAAGAGGACAATTTCGACACTTCCTTCTCTGTAACTCTCCAGCATTCCGCACCATAGAGAAGCACAGAAAGCACACAGCTCTGATATAATCTTAATTTTGTGCTTGTGCTGTACTGAGAGGACTTCCAGATGTTGTTTAGGCTAAAAAAGGATGTTCTTGCCTTATTCATTCTGATGTTGATGTCTTTGCCTGCCCCGCCGTCTGGTGTTACTATGCTTCCTTGGTATGTGAAGGTGTCTGTCTGTACCAGTTGCTGATTCCTTACTGATATGGGTTCAGTGTTGCTCACATTGAGCGTCATGACCTCTGACTTCTTTAAATTGATGTTCAAGCCCACCTGCTGGCTAAACTTATTAAGTCTATCCGTTTTTTTTTTGGGTGTGTTGATGTGAATGTGCTAGTAGTGCAATGTCATCTGCATATTCCAGATCTTCCAATGTAGAAAATGTAGTCCATCTTATTCCTCCTGGACTGCCCTCTGTTGTCTAGCACATCACCCAATCTATGACTGTTAAAAATAGAGTGGTTGATAAGGGGCATCCCTGTCGTACTCCTGTCTTCACCTCAAAGGTTAGGTTCCTCTGCCCAACACTACACGTAAAGTTGGCATAGAGGCTTTTTATGATTGACACTATGCAGCTTGGAATTCCATAAGCCCTCAGTTTTTTCCATAAACTGTCCCTGTGTATGCTGTCAAAAGCCTTTTCAAAATCAACGAAATTAATGTACAGCTGTCTTTGCCATTCTGAGCACTGCTCTATAATGTTCATGAGAGTGAATATATGATCTACACATCTTCTGTTCTTTCTAAATCCTGCTTGTTCTTTCCTCAGTTTGTGGTATAGATTGCAGGAAATAATGATGACCGAATGATCACACCTTTTTAATTTACAAGTAAACTAACAAAATCATTACCAGGCAGTCCTTGTTCTGGAACACCCCCCCCCCCCCTTTTTTTCCCCAGGGTAAAAGAAGCAGAGACCGACCTAAAAACACTTGGAGACGAGAACTGGAGACGGATATGACAATGACGAGGATTACACGTGTAGCAAAGTGTGCAAAAATACGCTTAGTTAATGGACTGACAGAACGAACAGGGACAGAATAAATTGTGATGATTTCTTCAAGAGCCTTGAACTGCACCGTGTAACTAAGCATTCTAAAAATAGTAGCGGTCGCGCATGCGCATTCGGTTATGTTATCTTAGAGAAGCCGGTATGGAAATCCACAATGGCGAAGCAAAGTGTCGGAAGTTAAGGACATAATTTCGTTTGTACAGGGACCATGTAACAGTGAATTGTGAAAAAGGTTATAGACTTTTACAGAAGGGATATGCAGGAATGGAATTCCAGAAGGAAAGTTGGAAGAAGTACAAGTATGTATATATACTACTGGACAAAAGTTAAGGGTCACCATTCAGTTTAGACAAAGTTTATATAATTGATTGGCAAACTGTAAAGACAAGTGAAAATGTCTACCATTCGGAGACTTCTTGAGAGATTTCAAGCTACCGGACATTTGGAAAATCGACACTGCTCACGAAGAATTATATAAACCTTGTTTAAACTGAATGGCGGCCCTTAACTTTTGTCCAGTAGTATATTTAGATATTTGCAGTTTTATTTGACTTTCACATCACAGGTCTAACCTAGTGATACACATTATAAATTTATAGTAAATACGTGTCGTACCCGATTGTAGGTTTAAGTATATGAAAAGGAAGCTTCCAGTAGGGGAAGATAAAGGAAATCTAAGACAACGTGAGGGATAAACTTGGTTGAGTGTGTATTGGAACGATTGATGGGACAATTGCACATAATCTAATACCCAATATGAGAGACATTTTTAGTGATTGAAATGAACCAAACACTGCTGGTCTCCGAGACGCCCGCGCTTACAATATATAAGGCGAGAACGCTCAGTTCAAAATAAACACAACTAAAAACCCACGAGTGCTGTCTATCCTGCGTCAGTTACCACTGCATACAAGGCAGACATTCTTCACAGAGTACAGTCTTCGTAAGAGCTTGAAATCGATCTTAGAGGGTGTGTAGGTTTACTGTATATATTTATGTGAAAAATATCAATTTTATTTCATACTTTAATGTGTTGTGAATGTATCGGACATATTGTTTGTGTGGATATGATTGCTGAAGATTGGAAAACCTAAATTATAACGACCACAGTCCTTGTCAGGGCTAAATATACTATTCTGGTTTTGTCTGGGTCTATAACCTACCAGCAAGACCAGTACTGACTTGGCATGTAGGCGAGAAAAGCAAAGGTTGCATCCTACCCATATATTCATATTGATTTGATTATTCATGTATTATTATATTTGAGACAATGTTTTGCAGTAGACACCAGTGTGTCTCACTATATCTAAATCATTGTCGTAGATTTTTTATAGGGGAATTAAGACATAGATTAGTCCCTTCTGAATAGACTAGAACATGTGGTGACTCAGTGAGAGATAAGGTAAAGAAATAGATTTTCACGTGTGAGGTGGTGAAAAATAAGTAGAGTCTGTCCCTGAACTCGAGAAGCTTCTCTCATTCAGCCTATCTCTACAACAGAACTTTGTTAGTCAGACAGTCTACCAAAATATACATTAAAATATATTCAACCACTCACATCTACACACACACAGATACGTGACGACAATTTGACGCACAGACGTGAAAAACTATATCTATGGAATAGGGATCTTTTGGGACGAGCTGACCAACACACGTAAATAAAGTTTATGTAAAATTTATTTATCATAAAGAACTTCACAACAGCAATATTTTGAATATCAAATCAAATACAAATAAACATAAGTTAATGAATATATTAAAGAATTAGACCCATAGGTGTAATCCTCCCTCCCTCTGTTGAGACAAGATCCCGTTAGACGAAAGTTATTAACCCCAAAGAGTCAAAGATTTATACGCTATGGTCTAGTATTTCCCTCTACAGTAAAGAACAGAGTTACACGTTAATCTCTTCTGAAAAAAAGGATAGCATTAGCAAAACTTGCATAGAAAAAATACACAAAGTGATTACATGGATTCTACAAGATATATGTGAGAATTATTCGTTCATCCTTTCTCTCTTCTCAGACGACCGTGGCCACGAACATTCTTTCTTACCTAAATACTTGTGTGGTATCTTCTGGAACAATCTTTAGCACACACACACACACACACAGCAAATCCAGTGTTATTTTTGGCAAAGGGAACCCCAGCTCCTCAAAAGACAGATTTAAGTCCACTTCTCCGGGGAGCGTTTCCTTTGGTATTATTATTTAGGATTACTGTTTATGTCACATTTAATTTGTCCAGGTAAGAAATGTAACAGCGCCCACAGTGTCAATAGCTTGAGATTTCCAGTACATAGAAATGACAGGTTGGTAACTTCTCTCAGTATAAAAAGTTATTGGTCACACCACAACTGGTCAAATGTCGGGAAATGGTAATGTTAGTAGTAAGTCACCGCAACCGGCTGAAATTTGCAAAGAAATCTGGATCTATATGCCCAGTTACAAAGTCACTCTTAATGTTCTTTGGGTTTTTGTATTCTGTCTCTTTCTGTGTGTAAACACAACCTCAGACAGTTTTACTTTGAAAATGACCCAGATACTAATTAAAGTGTTATTTTGTATGGTTACTCTCAGATTTACATGGAAGCCGCTGGTAAGGTTTAGGGTTTGACCCAATACTGTGTAAAGGAGAAAAAATACAAATACTTAACCATAATATAGTATTCACAATCCTATCCTTACCCCGCGTAAAATATAATATATTTATCCACTTCGGTTATTTAACTTTAAATTATAAACTACAAGCTTAGAGCTTGTCTTATCGTTAAAAACTCCCGTGAAATAAATTCTAGTCATTTATAAAAATCAGTCATCATGAATTAGAAATAAATACATATTTCGTCAATACTCATGATGAATCAGTGCCTTTACTAGTTGGTTAAAATATTTTCTGACTGGTTACTAGCAGTTAATTAAATTTATATTATAGCTGGAAGAGTTTAGCTAGAAATTATTATCTGTTCTGCTATCCACTGTAACACAGTAAAACTTAGAGAAATATAAATGTCGGACCTATCTAGTAAATCGCTCTGCACACATCTTAGAGAAATATAATTGACGATTTTACCACTTAAATCACTCCAGCTACTAGTAGATATATTACCTTCACACAAACTTCTAAGACTATTCTCCAACGAAAAACTAAGAACTTCACTTAATACAAAGGATTCTAGAAATCGAGCTAGATGTCTTTACAGTCTGATGAGTACTGGATAAATTTTAGTTAGAAGGCTGGGGTATATATAAAATCTGCTCTGATTCGCTGTCTGATCTATTACCACACAATTTTTCTTAATCGCTGGCGTTAATAATTACTGCTCAACGTAGCTAATATTATTATTATTATGATACAATTATACATTATTGAATATTATTATTATTATTAAATGCATGCTAAATTATTGGATAATAGCGTGTTAATAGGTCTTTTCGTGAACAATACTCGTACATCAAAGAAAATAGCGAACAGCAATAAAATGCGTGCTAAATTAGAAAATGGGACAGATTTCTTTGAGCTATGTATATGGGTTTTTTATAGTTAGAAAACCGCGCATAGGTGAAAGTAAAGTAAAAGAAAAGAGTTTAGATAAAGACGTACTAAATGAAAGCTATTTTCACTCTATGTCACAATCATACAAGGCCAGATGTATCCTTTATCACATGTGGGACATCTGATGACAAACCCTCATCTCTACACAAACTAAGATGAAAAGACAAAGATAGGTCTCTATCACGAACTGTTTGTTCCATTGCCTGGTACCCCTTGATACTCCTTGTTCCAGTGGTGTTTGTGTCCTTCATTATCTCAGCTAGTCAAATTTCAAAACACTTGAAGTCCAAGTTAAACCTTCGATCCTGCTACCTAATTTTAATCAGGGCAGAGGTTGAAGTGTTCCTAATCAATTAGTTTTTATTGATAAGATTTGCTCCATTGGACTGAAGTGTGACCTGATTTTTTCAGTATCAAACACTTGTTACATGTCAAATAGAGTTTTTTTCTCCCTCTTTAAAGGAAATGCGATACAACAGGAGGCAATTCTACTGATAACATCCCTCAAGAAGTCCCCTTATCAGGCATACAAGTGTTGTCGTTGCCCTGAACTCCTTTTTAAGGGGAGCGGGCCCAAGTGGTTGCATTGACTCCCAAGCGTCCTGCAGCCCCTGTTGTAGGATATCGAGAATGAACCCATATCAGCAATCTGTAGCAATTGGTCTACCCCGTGCCACGAACTCTGTCTTCAGCCAGTTGGACGCAATTGGTAAAGTAACAAAGATTTTCAAGACAAATTTAATTCCGTTCGTTCCGTCGCTTAACTGTTAGTAGCCGGCCACATCCCATCTTAAAAACGCCGTGTCCAAAAGTCTACAGCCACTGAAAATTCTGACACTGACACCTCCTTATATACATCGCCTGTTTTGCCCTCAGTCACTGCCAAATGTTTATTCACTAGATGACACCAAAAAAAGATAGAGAAGAAGAAAGTAGCGCCCAAAAGAATAACATAGGCGAATAGTACGGTGGCAAATGTGATACACCAACGGCTCTTTGTTATAAGACTGACATAAATTCGATATTCAAACAGAGACAGACTAAGTCATATGCTGTTTATACTCTTCAAAAAAAGAAACGCATAGCTATCCGAGGGCGCGTTTTTATGAGTTTGTAAGTAAAATTTGGTGCTAGGGTATATAAAAAACCAGCCTCAAATGTTCTTTACAGTGTCAAATGCACGTGTTGACCTGAATTGCGTTCGTTTTTGTAATCGTTACAACGCAGTGGTCAATAGTGTTTATGACGCAATTTTTGACCACAGCTCATGTTGCGCGCACGTGAAAGCAACAAAATTTGGGGTGAACACTATTCACTGACTACGCAACTGAAACCCTATAAAAGGATAACGCTACACACAAAAAATTCAGTTCATTTTCAAGCAGACATTTATGGCGTCTCTATCGATAAATTTAAGGAACATTGCTATTGGCCGACTGCATGCAGGCGAAAGTCAAAGTCAGGTTGCCAGGCATCTAAACGTGCATCAGAGTACCATCAGTCGACTTTGGCACCGGTTCCAAGCCACTGGCTCAGTTGAAGACCGGCATCGCAGTGGACGACCCAGAGTGACAACAGCAGCGGAGGATCGCTTTATTCGGCTTCGTCACCTCAGAGACAGGTTTACAAACAGCTTCCTCAACTGCCCAGTCATTGCCTGCAGGACGTCATGTGTCTGATCAAACTGTCCGGAATAGACTGCATGACGCTGGACTTTGGGCACAACGACCTCACCGAGGACCTGTCCTTACGCGCCGCCATCGCCAAAATCGACTTCTTTGGGCCAACCAGCATCGTCCCTGGGCAGCTGACAATCAATGGAGACGTGTCTGGTTTAGTGACGAATCTTTCTTTTTTTTTGCAGCGTCATGATAGACGGCGTAGGGTCTACCGTAGGCGAAATGAACGTTTTGCCCAAAATTGCGTTGATGAAGCTCCGCCGCACGGTGGTGGAGGTGCAATGGTGTGGGGAATGATCAGTTACAACGGAAGGAGTCAATTGGTGCACATTGAAGGAGGCTTGAATGCGCAACGATACGTCAATGAAATTCTTCGACCCCATGTCCTTCCACTTTTGGCTGCCCAAAGGTCTGTGTTTCAACAGGACAACGCCAGACCCCATTGTGCACGGTTGACCACGCAGTTCCTGACTGCCAACAACATTCTCACCCTTCCCTGGCCATCCCTGTCTCCAGACATGAGTCCGATTGAGCACCTGTGGGATGAGCTGCATAGACGTGTTTGTCGCCGAGACGTTGCTCCAGCCAATCGTCGTGATCTGTTCCAGGCACTCCAGGAAGAGTGGGCAGCCATCCCACAGGCCCACATCAGACGTCTGATCGCATCCATGCCCAGGAGATGCCAGTCGCTGATCGATGCAAGAGGAGGCCACACACCATACTAACGGGAAAGCCCGTACGCCAAAAAAACTCTCGTGACCCAGATGCAAAACAACTGTCAATTGATTGGTTGAACCCTAAGGTATTCTTGTGTGCAATTTGAACAATAAACTCATTAAATTAAAAAAGTTTATTGAATGTCAAAATTAATGGCTAGTGTGTGTGCCTTCAGTACTATGCGTTTCTTTTTGCTTTTTTTTTTTTGAAACAGTAATAATTAATAACAGTGAGAGAAACATTTTTGGTCTCGAGCAAGTAATTTAAAGAAGTCCAAATGCGGACCGTTTTTGTTTAAGTATTTAAACTATATAATGCATATCTATCAACATGCTGTGAAAAATTATAGATAACCATAATAGCATCCATGGTCGTGCCAACACTCTATTAAAATCACAGCTGTCCATTACCTAATTAAAATAGCCAATGGTTACAAGAATAAAATAAATGAACTCCGCCAATGCCGGTTCCAAGCCCGGATGAAAAAGGAGGAGGGCGGCCTGCATGGAGGGCGTAAGGAGGCAGCCACTCCACCATGCAAAGGCACAACAGGCCAATCACCTGTTTGCTTTAAATCATGATTACGCGAACTACAAGAGAGAAAACCGGACTGATTCTAAAGGCGACGAACTGGAACGGACTACGGACTACGACTTATGGAACTTGGAACACAAGAAGTATAAATGGGAAGGAAGAGGAGCTGGTGGAAGAGATAGGAAAGCAAAACTAGAAATCCTGGCTATAACGGAAACGAAGAAAAAAGGACAAGGAGTCATGGATCTCAATGGCAACACGTTGCTCTACAGTGGTGTACCCATATCTGAAAGAGCTAAAGGGGGCGTGGGTTGCATTGTGGCCCAAAATCAAAAAGATAGTATCAAGGGATGGAACTTTGTCTCGGAGCGCATTATGGTTGTAAAACTAAAAGAAGGAGAAACCATAGTCAACCTGGTCATAGTGTATGGGCCAAATGAGGATGAGAGAGCAGAGGTCAAGGAGGAATTCTTCGAGCTGCTTCAAAGGACAGTGGATGACTGCCTAGAAGAAGTTATTATGCTCGGAGATTTTAATGCCAGAGTTGGAAATGACCATGCTAGATGGGGTGGAGTTATCGGAAGATATGGAGAAGATACTCTCAATGACAATGGAAAGCGACTCCTTAGATTCTGCAGTGAGCAGAATCTGATCATTACAAACACAAAGTTTCCCCCATAAGCGCATACATGCATACACTAGATGTGAACCAACCAAGAATGAGAAGTCAGTGATCGACTATGCCATTGTTCGGAGAAGCTCATTCAGATATGTCCGAGATGCAAGAGTCTGGAGGGGCCAGAGATTGGAAGTGATCACTACCTGCTAACAATCAAACGAACAACTGAAAGAGTTGCTCAGCCTAGGAACTGCCCAACATCACGCAAGAAACCAAGTAAACGAGCAGGAGAAATGAGCATTAGGACCTACAAGCTGAGAGAGAGCCAGAAATTAAGACCAGATATCAGGGGCTTATTGCTACAGCAGTGAGCAACACAGAAGAACGACCTGATGACTTGGAAACCCTCTGGATTAAATTCAAGGACATCATAAAGACAGCTGCTGCAGAAGCATGCGGTGAAGTCCGACTTGGGAACCAGAGAAAGAGGACACCTTGGTGGACAGAGGAAGTCAAAGAGAAAATAAGAGAGAAGAAAATGGCATGGAAACAATACTTGGGAGCTAAAAACACAACAGGACAAATGGAAAAATATAGAGAATATGTGACACTCCCCACTCAAATTTATAAAGGACAAGCAAGGGCAAAT